>JASANZ010001851.1:0-19554 GCA_030849805.1 Sergeia podlipaevii | reverse complement strand
AGTTTTCTTTGTCTGTTTCTTTTTTTTCTATGGCCACTTATGTAAACTATATGGAAAAGCAATTTTTTTTTTTTAGGGGGAGGGTGGTAGGGGAAACGACAAACGCTGCTTGCTTTTTTTTTTCTCCAGAATGAGATGAGAGACGAAGTAGAGAGAAAGGGAAGAAAATCAGGATGGGGTAGAATAGCAGCGCGCGTAGACCCTCTCCTTTATATGTTATCTCTTCCCTCTGTACCACCCACACATATGATGTTTCACTAGAAGAAAGATATATTTTGCTAGAAATTTACATCAAACCAACGAGATGAGCATGAGACAGTTGACTTTATAGGCACCCGCATACGAAAATCATCCGTCTTCTTAGCTTCATACACGATGAACTCAGTTCACATGTTTTCCCTCATAAAGGCTCGGTATTGATGATTCTTTGTTGATTTGCTCCTTCTCCCTCTCTCTTTGTTGTTTTCTTCTCCCCCCGCCTTTTTCGTGCTTCACTACATGAACAATTCACTTAAAAATGACAGAGAGGAAAAGCATAGTGGAAACGTTTACAGTATTTTGACATTAGCGAGTGACAGCAGCAATAAGAGAAAACTTAGAAGGGTACATCATCATCTTCTTTTCTCTTCTATAATTATTATTATTATTGAAAGCTCGCGCGGATTGCTTAAAGCAACCATAGCAAAAGCTATTTAGGTACACTTTTATGGCGGCAGACCTCAAGCTCATTCAGCAAGCTGCGGAGCTCATCAACCTCGCGCGCGGAGAGGAGACCGAGGACGGCAACCCCCTCACCGCCGCCCGTCACTACATCACTGCGATGGAAATAGTCGCGTCCGTCGGGGCTACACGTGCAGCTAACATGGAGAATCTCGACCAAAAGCGTTTCTTTTTATTTCAACTGCGAGGCCGCATGGAGATGTACTACGAGCGTGCTGCGCTGCTGTTGCACGTCGCCGCGGAGTCGGGCCTGGTGGACAAGCCTGGCAGTGGTGGTGGTCTGCTCACGGCGCTGCCGGTAAGTAACGCATTACCCCCTGCCTTGTATGGAAACTCTGAGGGGATGGCGGCGGCGGTGATGGGGATCCCTATGCCAGGGCAGCCAGACATAAGTGCTCCTATTGACTTGGATGAACTGATGCGGAACATGGGCAAGGACTAGAGACTTTCTTTTTCTATACGTCCATTTCAACATCGGCAGATGATAGGCAATATGAGAGACGGAGGGACTGCTATGCCATAATGACTGCTTGTTTTTCTTTTGAGGTTGCATTTTTTTTTTTTTAGTTTATAGCGTGTGCTATCTTATGTGCTGTGCTTGCCTACATTATTTCTTTTTTAAAAAATTGCATGCTTCTGCTATCTTGCACGCGCGCAGTGGCTTTACAATGAAGAAGGCCCCCCCCCCAAAAAAAAAGAATAATAATATCTTTACTTGCTTTTATGTGAAACAATCATACGTTGAGGAAAATAAAGCGAAAAATCGAACCATTCATAAGCGTGTGCATCCATATGCGCCTTCACAGCGGAGCACTCTTCTTTGAAACATCCCCGAATGCTATTTTCTCCAAAATGGGGTCTTCTCGCTCATCGTTGCTGGCGACAGAACATATAAGGATTCTTTGTCAACAAGTGGTGTCAGGGGAAGGAGGTTTCACACTGCTTTAGTTTAATGAGAGAATACTTTCATATGCTCTTCTCTTCTCTCTCCCCTCTCTCTCTTTCTCGTCTCTGCGTTTTTTTTTTTTTTTATCAACGACAATAAAAAATATCAACTAGTTTCTTCTTTACTCGTCCCACAAACACACAAGTCTTCAACATGGCCACCATTGGTACCTTTAACGAGGAGGGCACGAACGTGGATCTCTACATCCCCCGCAAGTGCCACGCCACCGGCACTCTCATCTCGTCCTACGACTACTCCTCCGTCCAGATCGCCATCGCGAACGTGGACGCCAACGGCGTGATCGATGGTACCACCACCACCTTCTGCATCACCGGCTACCTCCGTGCCCAGGGTGAGGCCGACCACGCCATCAACCACCTTGCCATCGAGCGCGGCATCATCCGCATCAAGTCCGCCAAGCCGAAGAAGGTGAACAAGAAGAAGAAGGCTCCCAAGGCTGCCGCTCCCCAGCGTGGCGCCAAGGCTCCCCAGAAGGGTGTCAAGCCTCAGGCCGCTGCCAAGGGTGCCAAGCCTCAGGGTCAGAAGGGTGCCAAGCCCCAGGCCGCCGCCAAGGGTGCCAAGCCCCAGGCTGCCAAGCCTCAGGCTGCCGCCAAGGGTGCCAAACCCCAGGGCAAGAAGCCCCAGGCTCCCCGCCGTGCTTAAGCGCGTGTAGGCCCACACTGTGCTCCCCCTGGTTTTCTGAACTCGCTTTTTCTTTTCTTTCCCCACATCCGACTGTGGAAGTGGGGGGGGGGGGGTGGAGAGTGAGCGTTTCTTGACAATTAGGAGACAACGCATGTGTGCCATACAGGAGACGATGTTTTAGTTGAACAGCAATCCTATATTTTATCTCATTTTATAAATTTTAACAATAAAACCCAATTGCAATGCATATGAATTGCAGCCTTTTCAGTAGAGGGGGGTACGTTCTTCTACGTATATTCGCGCGGCCTTGAGTAGGCTTCACGTACGGATGATACTAAAATTTCGTGGTGACATGTCGAAATGCTGGACATGCTGCTTCCTTCATATCTTGTGCTAGACTTATGTTTTCTATTTTTATTTTTTAAAAAATTATAATCGTTTTCCTTTGCTCTCTTTTCTTTCTCTATTTCATCTACATATTGTCTTTTGAACTGCACTTTCTGTTGTCTTTATTTTTGTATAGGTGTGATACTACTTCCTGAACCCATCTTTCAAGGAACAATCTTCAACATGGCCACCATTGGTACCTTTAACGAGGAGGGCACGAACGTGGATCTCTACATCCCCCGCAAGTGCCACGCCACCGGCACTCTCATCTCGTCCTACGACTACTCCTCCGTCCAGATCGCCATCGCGAACGTGGACGCCAACGGCGTGATCGATGGTACCACCACCACCTTCTGCATCACCGGCTACCTCCGTGCCCAGGGTGAGGCCGACCACGCCATCAACCACCTTGCCATCGAGCGCGGCATCATCCGCATCAAGTCCGCCAAGCCGAAGAAGGTGAACAAGAAGAAGAAGGCTCCCAAGGCTGCCGCTCCCCAGCGTGGCGCCAAGGCTACCCAGAAGGGTGTCAAGCCTCAGGCTGCTGCCAAGGGTGCCAAGCCTCAGGGTCAGAAGGGTGCCAAGCCTCAGGCCGCCGCCAAGGGTGCCAAGCCCCAGGCTGCCGCCAAGGGTGCCAAACCCCAGGCTGCGAAGTCCCAGGCTCCCCGCAAGAGCGCTCCCGTCAAGAAGCACTAAGCACGCTTCTATGTTCAGTCCTCTTTCCCCTTTTTGTAAGGTATTTTTTTTTTCTTTAGAAGAGAAGATACACCCTATGTTTATTTACGTCGGAGGGAGATAACAATGAGGGGGGAGGGGGAAGACTGTTTGCGGCGAGAAAAGAGAGGGTGACTCATCCCCCATCTCCTACTTTGCAGTATCCTCGCGTCTCTCTTCTCTCCTTTCTTTTTTTTTTTTTGTTCTCTATTGTTTTCTTTATTTGTCTTCTTTTTTGCTTGCTTGTTTGTCGCCCTGTGCTTTCCTTTCTTTTTGATAGGATTAACATCTCTTTCTTTTTCTCCCTTCTCGGTTGTATCTTCATTTTTGAAAAATCATCAACATGAAGGGGGAGAGAGAGACAAACTCCCGAAGTATGAATACACATCAACAAAAGCAAAAAAAATAATAATACAAGGAAGGAAATAATACAAGGCATGAAATGAAATGAGAAGATCTGAAGGCACTTCCGAAGTATTCTCCTGTACTGTCTGTGGCGCTGCCACACTCCGAGTACAAACTTGCGCTTTATGAAAGGGCTGCGAGTAAGTAAGTGAAAGAACGAAGAAATGCGGAGCATTTTTTTTTTTTTGAAAAATTTCGAAAAGAATGTTTCACTTTTTTTTTTTGTTCAGTTTATTAGCTTTTAGTTTCGTGAGATATTGCGCCGAGTTTGAATGCGAATGGTGGCAAGACAGCGGTCAGGACCTGTTTGGATGAGGACACACCATCTTTTCTTTTTTATTGTTTTTTAAAGGATCATGCATAAGCACGATCAGCAATACATGTTATTTCATATTTAAAAGGAAACACTTGCTTTATTTTCTTGAGGGAAGCGCTAAGCACTTTGACTTGTGTACACTGCTGGGAAAAATCAGCTGGATTAACTTGATGATGTTTTATATACAATGCACGCATTATAAGTTTCCTTTCATTTTTATTTTTCCATAAGCATTTTCTGTAGTCCTATTGTTTTTCCCTTGTCACTACAGCAAACCGTTGAATGGCAAAAAAAAAGTCTAAAAGCTAGCGTACACCATACTTTATCACTAACAGAGTGGTAGCATTATTATTATTATATATTTAATCTTACGCACACATCAAGCAGAGGGGGACTTATAATTTCTCTTCCTTCTTTTTTTTTTCTATAGCAAAAATAATCTTTTTGGTCATGTCCTCCAATCCGTGGCGTACCAAACTCAGTGGCGCGCCGTCTCAGTTTTCATTAGATCTGTTTCAGCAGTGGAAAGCGGAGCAAGATAGAGAAATCGCCAACCGAGGTCAAGACAAGGACCACATCGTGGAGGAGGAGCACATTCGTTTTATGATTCGGCAGAACCTAAACGGGTATGTCTGCTACAGAGAGCTCGACAATTACACTGCGTGCCTAGACGAAAGGCATTTAATCAACCGCGACCTCAGCAGCGGTACCTTTGAGGTAAACACCAAGAACAAAGCCAATGAGAAGCTCTGCCGGCCTACTCACAATGCATATGTCGGATGCATGGGGTCTCAGAAGAATCAGGAGTTGGTGATGGAGAACGCCGTAATTGAACCGCATTGCACCGTTCAGCGTGATAAGCTGTTCGAATGCTTGCGGGAGAACAAGGAGGGTGAAACCAAGTCAGCAGAGCCCACGTGTGGTCGCAAATACCAAGAGGTGTTGTGGTGTGGGCTGAACCACATGTGGAACCGCTATTGGCGCTCGATCGCGCGATTTGGTGATGCTGAAGAGTATCAGCTTTATGAGTTGTCGCGTGATGAAAACAAGCGACAGGACTACCTTAGGTTTGTCACGACAACGGAGGAGCAACATCAGACCTTCTTGAAGAACAGATCAGAGATGGAGAAGGGATACTACATTGTACCCCCAGACTTGGATGGGATGGAGAAGAGGGAGGATCGCAGTCGTCGTTAGAGGGTGAACTCGTGGCATTTGTCAGTTCTTTTTTTTTTTCATTACTGCTTTCTCTCTCTATCTCTTTCTTTGTTTGTTTTCTATTAAAATAGGGAGACGCAGAGCCAAAAGAGGAGGAGAGAGAGAGGGGGAAAAAAAAGATGTCTTCAAAAGGACGTATCCTGCCTACACTGTACATAGGTACCTATCGACTAATTTGACTCATTCATTACTGGGACACGCAAGGACCTGCGCGAAGTAATTTTGTTATTGTTATTGCTGTTTAATAAAGACACAATCTTCACACACTTTCTTTGAGATACATATATATAGATATACAAGGGGGAGAGAGAAAAGGAAAACCGATGAAATCATAACATAAAGCCGGACAACTTTTTTTTTTTTTACCGACTTAGGCGTGCCTACCTCATGGAGGCAACGCAATAAGGTGTGTCAAAGCAAGAGTTTCATCAACGCAGTGCATTTGTCATTACTTTCTTTCTTTTTCGCTTCTTCTTTATCATAACGTTTTTTTCTCTCTCTCTCTCTCTCTTGTCTCTTTTTGCGCGTATGCCAAGAAATCTGCAACACCTGGAACCTTTTTGCATAACAAAAATAAAGCTTTTTTTTTACTTTTGTTTTGCGCTAGTTATGGAGGTCACACTGACCACATCCTATAATGTTCAGCAGCTTGCAGCTCAGGGGGGCATAAAGACTTCGAAGAAGCGCGCTGCCACGAAGCAGCAGCAGGGATGCTCAATCAACGGTAGTACTGACCAGCACGACACGGTAAGAGCAGGCAGATCAGCCAGTAGTGAAGACAGGCCTTACGAGTGCGTCTCACCCACTGTGCTGAAGCCGGTGGAGGTGGATGGGTGCAGAGGGGGTGGCATTGTAGCTCGCTTTATGATAGCGGAAGCTTTAGACAAGTGCAGCAATGAAGAAGAGGAGGAGGGTGAAGAACAAAGAGAGGAAAATGCCCATTACAGTGGCAGCTATTGTGATAGTAGCAAGGATAGCAATGCCACTGTTAGTACTTCGAATCATGGTACACGTGCAAGTTTGCATAAGAAACGAGAGAGGCTTTTGGAGTTGGTTATTGGGCGTGACCCCGCGCATTGCGATGCGATTATAGATATGAAGCTTTCTCGAGGGCCGTTGCTCTCGCGAAATCACTGCGTGCTGTGTCTGCGTCTTACCCCGTTAACCTCAGTCCTTGAAGATACACATGGGATAGGCGGTAACGGCAACTCGTCTACAGCGTTAGCGTCTTTCACCTCTCATGCATCCTCGTACGGTCTCTGTGAGATGTATGTGCGCGACTTGGGAAGCCTCAATGGCACATGCGTGGATGGGCGTCGCATCGCCAAGAAGGGCTGCTCTGAGTCCTTTCCTTTCCACCCTCTTCTTTCCCTACCTTCATCTGGCAGTCGCTCCAGTGACAGTGCGGTGAGTGACGGGAGGGAGCCGCTGCTCACGCTCTCTTTTGGTGCTGGAGGACGTCTCGGGGTTGGAGAGGAGATAACGGACTCCCAGCTGCAGTTGCGCCTTCAGGTGTATGTGCGTGCGGTGTGGCCCCGTAAGTTGCCGTCGCTTCCTCTTCTCCCTCCTCATTCTATTCCTCTACTTTGTACTATACCAGAGGAGTTGCGGGAGTCACGCGTGAGGTGGCTTGTGCACGCGTTTTTCAAAAGAACTGGGTCGTCACAGCGGCAACAGCAGCTAGCGATGATAAAGGATATACGGGAGGAAACGATAGAGCCGAGCGATGCTCGTCTCACAGACACATCCAAGGAAGCAACTGGCAGAAAGTTCGATAAAAGCGATGTAGCTAGCGAAGCGGAAGGTGGTGGCGATAGCGCACTTGCGCACCAGCATGCAAATCGCGACTTCGATGACGCCGGACGGCTCGCTTGCTCACCAATAGCGAAGCCAATTGATAAGGACATGTCAATCAGTAATGCCAGCGGAGGTGGTGATGGTGATACTAGTGACCGCATAAAAGAATACTGGCGCCCCACCGATGACGCTGTACGTGCAATTATTGAGCAGCACAGCGCAGTTCGAAGCAGTGGTATGCGAGTAGTGGCCGCTTCTCTTTCTTTAGCTGTTGAGGCACCAACAACAAATATATTTCCAAGCACGCCGCCGCCGCTACGTCATAGTGATGATGCTCAGGGCAATTATGATGGCGTCGTGGAGTCGCAGGAAAGCCCCCCGAATGCAACCCCACTCACGCCTTGTGAAGAGGATGAGCCTCTGTTGCTTGTCCGGCGCTCTGGTGACCGCGGAGAAGGTGCCAACTCGTCTCATGTCAAAAGACAAAAAGCTGCGGGCTACTATACGGACGATGCTGAGGAGACAACCAGTGCGGCTGCTAACGGGGCTTCTAAATCAGGGAAAGCAGCGCGGTGGAGTACGATGACACCTCTTCGCGTGGTCAGCAGTGACGTGCTAGAACAGTTTGATAACAAGCTTGAAAGCAGAGAAAGCAATATCCATTCTCATCTTCATGACAAAGATCGACATTGTCGCCACAGCCACCACCACTATCATCGCTTTGAAGTGTCCCCACAGCCAGACTTGAAGACGCTCTCTCCACCGCTGTCACAGGTGCTTGTGGCGGAGCACGATGAAGCGAATCTGGGCTACTCCGCCAGTAGGACTGCTCTACCGCGCAGACGACGTACTGGGAACACCAGAGACAGCTGCGGTGGTGATACTGTGGCAGTTGCCCACACACTCTTTTCATCAAAACGGCCGCGAACGGTCAGCAGCAGCGCGCATTGCCCCCATCGTCATCACCCCGCGAACCCATTATTGTTATTGTCGCCGCGTTCCTCCTCCTCTTCTTGTTCTTCCTCTACATCTTCTCTCAGGTGTAAGGTAGCTGCGAGTCCTTCAGTATCTTTTGCGAATGGAACAGTTTCAGAACTCATGCTGCAGCAGCAGCAGTCAGGGAAGATACCACCGCAGGGTAGAAGTGGCGGTGGTGATGATGGTGCTCCTGCGGATAGAAAACGAAGAAGGAAGCAACAGACCTCTGCGGACGCCGCTGAGACTCTCGTGCGGTATCTGAACGATGTGTTGGGGCTCAAAGTACCTGCGTCAAGCATTACTGCCGCCACTGCTGGCGATATCTCAGGGACTACTACAAATGCGTTTGATAAAGTCGAAGCGATGCGTGAAAGTACGAGAGACGACCCCAGTCAGATCTTGCGGCAAGATCGCCAGGAGACTCACACGCACATGCATGAAGGGAAAGAAGAGGAGGAGAGGATGTCTATAGAGCTGTTGCCACGTGCGCGTAGAGGAGCAGCTACGCAAGCGCCAGAACAGGGAGAGGACTGCGGCGCCGGCCGACGACCGCCTTTCGAGCAACATCACATCTTGGAGAGCCAGGAGGACGACGAGGAGGATGTTACCCTACAGTCCTTCTTGCAACTTGCAATTAAGCCAGCAACTGGTCAGGAAGACGCGCGAGCTGAAGGTAGCGCAGGGTATGGGAACCACTTTTCTTTTCATACGGAATGCGAGAAGGAGGGGGAGATAGAAGCAGCAGCAACAGCAGAGACGGGGGTGTCGCAATATCAGCGACCTAGCAGGGTGAGCAACGCCTCGACGACAGTGCTGTCTCCGCGAAATACGATCGAAGCGCTACAGCGTGCATGTCCGGAACGCATGGCGGGCTCACGACGGAAGCTCAAGAATGGCGAGGCTGTGTCTCGCATCAAGCAGGAGGATGCAGACGCCAGCGATGTGAAAGAGAAGGGAGGCCCTCACCGTATCACCACAGACGCTGCTGCGACGCCGAAGCAAGACTTAGTCAATTGGTTTGGTACTCAGAGCCAATTGGTTCTCATCCCTACTCAGCATCCTCTGTGTCCCTCTCCAGATGGTTCCTACCATCACAGCAGCCAGGAAGCGGGACCGGTGTCGCAGCACAGCGATGTTTACTCTTCACTACTTGGTGAGATGGAGAGACACGGTTGGCATACTGCTGCTGAGTCCGTTAAAGCCATCACCACTCATGATGGTCTTTCATCTTCCACTACACAGCGGCAACAGCAGCGGCAGCGTCGACGAGTGGACACGCGAGGTCGGAGGCTCGATCCTATATTACGCTCCCGGTGCTCAACATATCATTTCCCACCCTCACTTGCTGTGCAACCTTCTCGATTGAATGCAGCTGTGGTGCCTTCAACGAGTGAAACAACCGCTACTGATAGCGACATCGCTATGAGGAGTCGTGAGAGAAAGAAAATGCAGAATCCTGCGACGCTGATGCAGCCGCCGAGACAAGTCAAGGAGAGGCAACCCCGCCGCTGCGTTGCTAGGGAGCTGTTGGGGCCACATCGGCAGCAGTCTCAGGTGGAGGGTGGTGGCTACAAGTTGGACTCTAGTTTTACCACCGCCACCTCGCGCTTGCTCAACCCCAATCGACACGACACGTCAGCGATGTCCTTCTTTGCCAGAGTAGAGGTGGCTCGACTGCTGCGTAGGCATCAGTGGGATGCTATGCGCTTTATTTGGCAGCATCTCATTGACTGCGATAGCGGCGATGCATCTGATGTTAACGTAGAAGGGCCTGCAGCAGCGGCGGTTCATGTTGGTGCTGGTGCTCGTACAAGGCAGAGAAAGGCAAGGAGGGCGGGGGCAATGGCTCTGGCCGAGGAAAAGTTACGTGCAGGTCGCAACAGTGGGGACAAATTGAAAGCAGGGTCTTCCAGGATTGCTCGCTCTGCGCTGCAGCTGAAAGGCGAGGGTGATGTCGCTGTAGACGGTGATGATGATATTGCCTGCAGTTCTTCTTCTTCTTTTGAGTTGTTAGATCCCCTTGCTCTCTTTACTCAAAGGGAAGAGGTGGGGGTGGAGGGAGAGGAAAAGTGGGGCGAGGGAATTCATAAAGGTAGCGCTCCAGAGGGCGAGGGACAAGACAATATTCATGAAGGAAGAGGAAGACGTAGCAGTGGGGGAGAGAAGGATCTCTCTCGGGGGTGTGTGCTCGCTCATGCAGCGGGGCTTGGCAAGACTCTCATTGTCGCCGCATTCCTGCTCACGCTCTGGCTGTACCGTCGCACGTGTCTTTCTTCGTCAGTCTTGACTCCTGCTTCCCCCACCACTCTGCCTCGACCGCCACCACCATCATCTGATATCCCCCCTTTGTTAGCCACTGCTCATACGCGTTCATGCCGTGTAGGTGCGGTGCACACGGTGATATGTGTGCCTCGGGCTTTACTCTATCAATGGGCTCGCGAGCTAGGCAAGTGTGCGACTCGTGCTTGCGAGGAGGCACCCATCACCGTTTTTGCACTGGATACTCCCAAACGCAAAGGAAAAGATTATCGTGGCGTGCGTGAAACATTGGAGTTGCTGCAGAGGTGGCGAGACGCTGGAGAGGACAGGACGGTGCTGCTGACCACACACGCGATGATGAGCTCGATCATGAAGACGGTGGAAAGCGAGGTTGTGGTGAGGAGAGAAAAGAGGATTGAAGAGCGCGTGGTGCGACTGGGAACACCGTCACTGCGGACTTCGAGGACTCATGCTTCATCTTCACAGAGGTTTTGCCAATGTGACAGCAGCGGAAGCAACAACAACGGCAGCAATAGGAGCGACATCATGGAGGGTGAGGAGGCGGTGGAGGACGACGAAGAAGAGAAGGATGTGATGAAAGATACCAAGCATCACCCTTCTCCACGTCACCACTGTCATCACCACAGCAAAGGCCTTAGACACTCCACCACGAAACGACGAGCAAACGAAGAGGAGTCGTACTGGGCAGAGGAGGAGAGCAGTGACGGCGACAGTAGTAGTGATGCTGTTGGTGGTCGAAGTGATGTAGAAGGCGTGGTAGCAGACGGTCAGGCGCTGTTGCCACAACGGGAGGAGGAAGCCTTGCTAGGGGACGACGCTCTTCTCGGTGAAATAGATGACATGGAGGATCCTCCAGCGAGTGGCATCGCCGCACTTATGAGCCGGCGAAAGCGAGGCAGCACATCCATCGAGGAGGAAATTGCAATGGACAGTACTTGCGCGACCCCAGCGCTCCGTACGCGCGGCAGCATGAAGAAGGTGGAGGGGCGTGAGCTGCATCTCAACCAGGAGTATCGCGCGGCCTCACGTGAGATTTTGCTTTCCCACACGACTCTATTGATTGTAGATGAGGCCGGTCGAATGCGTCACTCACGCACCTCACTGTCCACTGTACTCGAGGCTTTTCCTCAAGAGGTGATGCGGGTTGCTTTGTTGGATGACGATGCGGAGTTGCTACTCAAGGGTGCTGGCTTTGCTTCTCTATTCACTCCAGAAGCACCTTCATCTTCTACTGTTAACAATATTTCCAGTCTAGTACGCAGACAGTGCCGTGATGTCCTTTATGCTGTTTTGCACTTTGCCTCCCCGTGCCTGTGGCGCTCTCGAGCTAATCTCACTACAATGCTATCCAGCACCAGTAGGAGTCGCAAAGGCGGCGTTCCCTTCTCCACTGCTGGTAATGGTGTTATCGTAAATTCTTGCTCTATGGCGAATGACCGTGCTTCAGGCGCTATGATCCTTCTCCCGAGCCGTACTGTAGTCCATAGCTCCTCTTTGTTTTCCACTTCTGCTGAGGTGGATATCCGGATGCATGAAGAACGGTATAGAAGGCTGGCACCGTTACGCCAGACTCTTCACGTGCGTGTGTATGAAGACGTCTTGGATGATCTCCCACATTTGATCGAGACGTGCCTTGTGTTTGACATGTCTCCCAGTCAGTGCAGCATGTTTCGTGAGCTTGTCCACTGCTGCTGCGGTGCCAGTGCTGACGTCAACGAGTTCTCTCCTTCTCCTTCCCCTTCTGGTAGTGCCGCGATACCTGCGTCTGCTGCTGCAGCTGTTGCGCCTATTGATATTTTTAGTTCACAGGCATTCGCCTCGCGTGTGCTGATGCTTACTACGCACAGTGAACTAGTGAGAGACTGGCTTCGGCTTCAGGGTGTGGATGCTTCATGGACCACACATGATATAGACGTATATGAAGGGAGGAGGAGTCACCGTCGCACAGGTGTTGCTGCAACAGCACGAGGACGACAGCTTGACGGCGGCAGTGTGCGCTGGGCACTACCTTCATTACTGATTCCCTCCATATTTTCATCCTGTCTAGTTTCCATTCATTGCGGTGCAGGGCGACCTGTTCATGGTGATCCAAGTAGCCATGCTAGTAGCAGTGATGATGAGGACAACAGCGACCATGACCACAGCAGCAACAGCAGCAGTCTTGCTCCACGACAGCACCCCCTCGAGACGCTTGAGCACGCGTGGAAACTTAAAGGTGTGTACCTGCTGCTCCACGCTGCACTCAGCTGTGGGGAAAAGGTGGTGGTCTGCTCGCACTCCGTGAAGTCTCTTGTTTTGATCGGCGCTTTGCTTCAATGCAGCAGCGGTACCGGCAACTGCAGCACGCCTTCAGAGAGTTGCGGCTGCGTAGACGGCGAAGATTTTGTCCTCATGTCCGCCACGCTTACTTCAGCACGCGTTGAGGAGTTGTGTGGGCGATTCAATGATAAGGCGAGTTCACTGTGTATAGTTTTGCTGCCTCTTCTTCCAGGGAGTGGTAGCCCAGGGTTTGACCTGCATGGCGCAGACCGACTCATTCTCTTAGACATTGGGGATAACAGCGCAAAGGGCAGTGGTGTGGGGACACAAGGTGAGCCATCCCCGCTGGAGCTCCGCGCCATTGGACGAATGTTTTGCATACACGCTGACAACAATGCCGCAGATGAGGAGGATGAGAGGAGGGGTGGCGAAAGCAAGGAAAAAGTGAATGCGCAAGGCGAATTTCATAGTGCCTCGCGGTGCTACGCTTCGTCATCATCTGCATCTACTCCTGCTGCCGCTGGGGCAAGACGGACGGTTTACGTGAACCGCGTGCTTGCCAACGAGCCGCTGGAGTTGCTCACTATTTGTGCTGAGGCCGTCGCAGATGATGGAGGAGCCCTGTTACGCGCGGATATGAATGTGTGTGGCTTTACTTCTCATGCATGTAGCGCCACAGCGTTGATCGCGCGCCAGCTGCCACGCGAGATGGCTCGCAAGCGGCGCTTGGCACTGGGGCATACCACAGGGCATCCTCACAAGAAAAGAGCACGCGAGACGCTTCCGCGAAATAGTTTCGGTGGAGCACTGCTGAGGCACCGTGCGGGCAGCTTAAGTGTCAGTCGCAGCATTTCCCCAGTACCAGGGCAGCTGCAGGAGCGAACATGCGGGCTGCCGCGGTTGCCTTCACGTAGTGAGCGCTCTCTCACCTCACCTTCAACCCTTTCTCCACTTCCTCCTCCAAATACTACGACGATCCCTTCAGCAGCAGCACCACCTCGTTCTGCGACTTCGTGCATGATGCAGTATGTGTCTCTCACAGAAGTTCGACGTAAAGGAAGGGTGAAGGCACTCGTGCAGCAGCAGGAGCAGCGGCGGCATGAAGGAGGAGGAGCTGAGGTAGATCCCAGTGGGGCGAAGAAAGACTCCAGAGCTGGTTATGCAGTGGAAGATGAAGGGGAGACAGCAGCTTCTGCCGATCCTGTAGTGCGAGTGCTGTGTGAGTCTAAACTGGACTTTCTTGCTGGCTGCTTTAGGGAGTACCGCGTGCTGTCTAGATGAGCAAACAACGTACACAATCGGTGAAGCGCACCATTTTTTTTTAAAAAGCATTTTCTTATATATGCGCAATGTGATTGCTTTGATTTCTGTTTCTTCTTACTTCTTACTTTTATTTTTACTTCTCGTTTGTATTTTTGTGTGTGTTTTAATGTTTGCTCACATTATATTAAAAAGAAAAGAAAAAAAAAGGAAGGCAAAAAATGAAAAGTTAGAGGAGAAAGAAAAGCGTACTGCCATTGCGGGGGGCCTACCACTACTAGTGCAGTTCCTGCTGCTTTCTGTTACAGATTGTTTGTTTGTCTTCCGTTATGACACCACAAGTGCTTCTGTATATACTTATTATCTATTTTTGTTTCCTCTTTCTTTTGTCTCTCTCTCTATCTCTCTCTTCATATATATAAATATATTAATGTTTGTATCTGCCTCTCAGTAGCACAGATTCGTGATTGTGTTTATACATTTTTTTTTTTTTTTACGTGTACACACACACACACACACACACAGGTCAGTTGTAGTAAATATATATATATATATTTGTATGCATCCATGAGCTCCAATCCAAGCTCTAGTGAATCTACGGTCATTCGAACAGTGACGGTATGGTCTGGCGAGTGGCCGTACGTGAAGCGTGGCGTTTCACAGGTGCGCCAGAGCGTCGTCAGTGTGTGCAGCACCATTAACGATATTTTAAACATTCCTGCTTACCTTTCCACCGCGCGCCGCTACAGCATGGCGGCTGAAGACTACGTCAGTCATCACGTTCATCGTGTGAGTACGCAGCTAGAGCACCAGAAGTGGGCTGTCCCTGCGACGGGCATCACACTTACCAGCCTGTTTGTGGTCGCCAAGAGCGCGCCATGGGGCTCATATAAGGCCTTCCGAAACGGTTTTGTCGTCGCAGGCTGTCTTATTGTGTTGCTCTTCCCACGCGAGATCATGGCTTCGGTAGATGCTACCTTGCCCTTTGGCACTCGAGGTGTTATCCCTGAGCCGTCTGATCTCAAGCAGCTGCACAGCGAGGATAAAAAGATTGTGTAGGACGAACAGAGGTAGAAAGCGACGGGAGTTGTTTTGTAGTGGCGAGTGCGTTTCTTCAAAGGGAGTCCACAGTTTAGGCGATGCTTTTATTTTTGTTTTTTTCTAGTTGAGGGACCTTAAAAAAAAAAAAAGAAATCATATGTCGTCATGTTTTTTTCATCGTTGTTCAGACAGTTCTGAAGTTTTGTTTGGAGGTTTCTTTTCTTAAAGGTAAATAACTGACGTGATTGCTATTGGGCATTGAGAGAGAGAGAGAGTTCTATCATCATTTGCATGCTATTCAGTGTGTGTGTATGTATTTGTCCTTTTTTTTTTTCTGATCCTCTCATTTTTTTCTTTTAACATTGTGAAATTTTTTATTTTTTTTTTGCTTGCGTGCGTAAGTTGAAGAATACGCCGTAGATACTTACAAAAGCACCTGCTTACTTTAGAGGCACTTTGAGCAACTTTGCAATAAGTAAAAAAAAAAGAGAGGGCGTACGAGTGGAGAATATTTAGAGGTGGAAAGGCACACGTGAGAGCAACTGGTTTTGGTTTTGTTTTGTTTTGCGTGTTGTTGTTTATAGTTTGTTGGCATGTCAACTGTGCTGGAAGCTGCTCTTGACAAGACGCGCACTCGTGTTTCGCAGCGTCGCCTGCGTTTAGAAGACTTCTTCTCCGACTTTGACAGGCTGAACTCTGGCCGCATCACTCGTGAGCAGTTCCGACGTGTTTTGACTACCAACGGCGTCGCTCTCACGGATGAGGAGCTTCAGGGCCTTGTAGATGCGTTCAACATCGTGGCGGTCGCGCCTACCACTGGCGCCAGCACCCGCACTAGCAGTGTCCCACGCAAGGATGGCCTTGTGGAGGTTAACTATCACGCGTTTCTTCGCGCGCTCCGTTCGGATATGGCGCCGCGCGCGTCGATGGCGGCGATGTCGCGTACCGTGGCGGCGATGCCCATCACTCAAGAAGAAGAGGACCGCTTGGCGCCAGTGATGAAGATGTTGACACACGCGGTGCGCGCGCAGCGCATGAACGTGGCCCCTGCTTTTCGTGACATGGACCCGCTTAACACTGGGAAAGTTACCGCTGCGCAGTTTCAGCGCTGTCTTCCTTTTTCTTCTCTAGATGTGGGTGTGTTGGGGCTCTTGACAAAGAAGTACGGGGATGGCGAGGGGAATGTGTACTATATGATGTGGTGCCGCGATGTAGACCCTACACTGTCGGAGCCTGGGGCAACCGCAGCGGGAGGCGCGGCAGCGGTTGGAGGGGGTCGTCCCACGTGTGGTTCCGTTGTTTCCGGCGCCATGAGCGATAGCAAGAGCACTCTCTTCTTCACCGGCTCATACCGCAACCCTGACCTCACCGTCGATGAGCTTATTCGTGTTCTTCGGGAGCAGTTCGCGCTGTACCGCCTGCGCTGTGAGGACTACTTCGCCGATTTTGACAAGTTCACAACGGGCACGGTTTCACCGGCGCAGTTTGAGTCCGCGCTTGGCCGCCTGAACTTTGTGAAGTTTGCGCTCACCGAGGAGAACATCAACGTTCTCATTGAGGCTTACACCGTGCAGCCCGTGGAGCCTGGAGATCCGGTTCCTGACGTTCACCACGTCCGTGTGAACTACAAGACTTTTCTTTACGATACGAACCCAAAGAACTTCCCAGTGGTTTCTGCGGCTGGCGTGGAGAGCGCCAACTACTTCAACAGCACTCACGCCGCGGATGCCTTCATGCAAGAGTCCGCTGAGCTGGAAGCCGCGAACCGCATTCTTGAGAAGGTCGCTCGTCTTGTCCGAGCCAACCGTATCTTCCTCAGCCCCGTCTTTCGCGACTTCGATCGCGTGCGCAAGATGATCTACGAGCACCGCACCTGCACAGCGGCGCGCTTTGCCCGTGGCCTGGCGACACAGAACCTCATCCTTCCCGCCGATGAGCTAAAGCTGCTGATCCGCAAGTACACCGTGCCGCACGCCGATGGCTCTGCAAGCAATGAAGTGAATTACTACCAATTTGTGCTGGACGTGGACCCTTCGCAAGCAGCTGGCGCGGCAGAGGCGAACGAGGCCGCAGCGGCACAGAAGCTGGCGGCAGCTGTCGGTCGCGGAATCGTTTCTCAACTCCAGAGCACCAACGGGCAGAACAACCCACGGTTGCGCGCGGCTACAGAGCTGGACGCGGTACTGCAGAAGATCGCAGATCGCGCCGAGGAAAGGACACTGCGAGTGACGGAGTTCTTCATAGACTTCGACCCACTCCGTAGTGGATCTCTGCTGAGGGAGCACATTGTGACGGCACTGGGCATTGCTGGCCTCGACTTACAGGGCAGCGAGCTGGAGCTGCTGGCGAATGCCTACATGATGGGTGGCGCGGCTGGGGGTGTTAGCGGCCCTCGCCCCAAGCAGGGTATGATCGATACACGGGCCTTCATGCGCGACCTTGGCGCCTACGCCCCGCAAGCGATCCCCTCTACGACCCTTGCTACCTCTCTCGCGATGGGTCAGTCCAATGTGGCGGCCACGACGCTCAACAACGCTGTTGCTACCAGCAAGGAAGCTACTGCTACTACCGCGGCTAGCGCAAAACTTTCTGAAGAGGACTCTCGTATTTTGGCACTGCTCCTTCAGCGCTTGGAGCATGAAGTGCGTACTCGCGGAGCCCTCTTGAGCCCCTTCTTCGCTGATTTTGACAAGTTCAATAATGGAAAGATCACTCGCACAAACTTCATGCAGGCAGTGACGCGCCATCGCTTCGTTTTGTCTGCGGATGAGTCAGACCTCTTGTGCAAATACTACGCCGCCGCGCAGGACCCTGAACAGGTCGAGTACAGACGCTTTATTCGCGAAGTTGGCCATGAAGAGTACCCTCTTGCTGCGTCAGCGGCGGCGGCCATGGATGGAGTTATCACTAGGGCTGCCGGGGCCTCAGTTGGCAGCTCGCAGGAGGCCCAGAACACTTACACGGAGGCAGACGTCCAGGAGGTTCTGGATAAAATTTGTTACTTCATGGAGGAGCGCAACCCACGCGTGCGCGAGTTCTTCCCAGACGGCGACGAGCTCCGTCACCAGCACGTCACCAATACCCGCTTCCGTCACGCAGTGTCCATTCTCGGCATCACTCTGACGGAGCAGGAGCTCTGTGCACTGGAGCAGGGGTTTGCAAAGGAGATGATGCCCGGCGAGGTGGACTACCCCGCGTTTGTCGCTACTGTGCGTGGCATGCTGAAGGAAGGTGTTGGTCGCTTCGCCGTCACGCAGCGCCGCATGGGCACCGCCAACGCGCCGCAACACGGACAACAGGAGGGGCGTATTTTCATCGATACGATCCGCAAGATCAAGCGAGCACTGGCGTCGCGACGAACCACGTCGCTGCCCTCATTCCGCGAGTACGACAAGGCCAGGCGCGGGGCGGTGAAGGAGGGTCAGTTCTTTGCGTGTCTCATGTCACTCGGCGTGCAACTCGCGCCGGACGAGTCCGCATCCATGACGAAGGCGTATTCGATTGGCAACGGAGAGATGGGATACGTGCGTTTTGCCCAGGAGGTGGATGAGGCTGTGTTCTCAGCTGTCAGTTAGGCTGTGAATGCTTAGTTGTTGTTCGTTGCTGGAAAAGAAAAGAAATAGAGCATTGGACTAGTTCTTTTTTTTTTTTTTCTGCCCTTTGCTTCCTATATCATTGCAGGGGTGGACCTCCCTTGTTGTGGGTCCAAAATGTTGTATGTATGTACATATAATAGATATTTTTTATTGTTGAGAGAAAGAGAGATACTTTCAGTGACCTTGATATTGATTGACTTCAGGGAGGGATGCCGACCACTCTTCTTTCTTTCTTTCTGTCTCTCTGTGTGTGTGTGTGTGTGTGTTGGATGTAAACGAAGATTTTTGTCAGTCGTTAGAGGGGAAAAGAAAAGGGAGGATGCAGGTATTTGCACGCACACACACACACTCTCTTCTTNGTGTTGGATGTAAACGAAGATTTTTGTCAGTCGTTAGAGGGGAAAAGAAAAGGGAGGACGCAGGTATTTGCACGCACACACACACACACTCTCTCCCTTCTTTCTTTCCTCTTTACTTTTTTTTTTTTTTCTCTCTCTCTTTTTCATTATTCTTTTTCTTTCTGTACTATCCGTCGCCGTGGGTTGTCTCAGCTCTACTTCTTGTCATGCTTTGTGTATTAGCGCACAATAGCGGCGGCTGTGGGTATGTGCCTTGGCTTGATTTTCTTTGTGTACTAGAATCAAAATACTCACTTATATATTTATATATATATATATTTATATTTATTTATATATACACACTCTCACAGTATGAGAGAAAGAGGTGAAGGGAGGGGGGAAACATGAAAAAGTGGATAAGGGAAGAAGGAGAAGGGCAAGAAGCAACTTATCTTAATACTTGACCTCCTTCCTTTTTTTTTTAAAAAAAAAAACAACATTATTAATCTTTTTGTTTTTAAAGCTTCTGCATGGTAAACTAGTTTGTTAAAATTGTGAAATATATTTCTTTTATGCTGTATCATGCCATTTGTTTTCCTTCTTTTTTCTTTTTATCTACTTGATCATATACACACACACACACACACATATATA
>JASANZ010001850.1:0-19534 GCA_030849805.1 Sergeia podlipaevii | reverse complement strand
GCCGAAGCAGATGTTCAAGAAGCAGTCCCACGCCGCTGGTGTGAAGGCCTCCGTCGTGAGCAAGGCTGTCGCCGCTGTGCGTCCCGACCTCGCTGACTGCACCTTCCGCCGTGCTCAGAAGATCGCCCGCGTCGCTAGCCGCACCACCAAGGTGATGGCCGCCCGCAAGGCTCGCTCCGCCAACATCAAGTTCGCCCGCAAGCACGTCCGCGCTTCCCGCAAGTAAAGGCGTCAAGGGGGTGATGGAGGCTGCTGCATGTGTTCACCTTGTCGTGTCTCGCATGTGTAACTTTTCTTTTCAATGATTTTCTTTATTGAAACAAACAAAAAAAAAGCTTAAACAATAATCATGTGCTGACAATTAGGTGATTCTCCTTTTTTTTGTTGTTGTTGTTGTTTTTTTGCCGTAGTTGCTGAGTGTTCTTCCGTGATGCCTTTAGTTCATTACGTTGGGGGAGTTTCAGGCTACTAATGTTACTAGGTAGTGAATAACGTTGGAATGTTTGTATGCACACCTACTGGTTTTTTTTTTTTTTACCTGATCTATTTTTGCATTGCGTTTTTTTTTCTTTTGTTAGGTAGTTAGAGAATTTGTATTTCTTTTTTGATTTGCTGATTTTTTTTTTTCTTTCCTTAAGCTGTCGTAGCGTAGACTTCCACACAGACACAAACATTTGTAGTTACTCTCTGATAGCAGGGAATCGTGTTTAGGAAGAGGACATAAAGGAAAAGGTGAGACGACAAAGGAGGGCATTTTTCTTTTCATTCTCTCTCTTTGATTTTCTTCTTGACAGTTTCTCATTGTATTTTATATCCAACATTCTTTTTCTCGTTTGTTGTAGAATAACTTACTTTGTGATAACGAAATGCGTCTGAAGACAAATCACGTGTGCTGCGCCTTCGCATGGTCCCCGGCGAGCTTGGGCACTCCGGCGATGATTGCCATGGCGTCATACAGTGGCGCCATGGACGATGACTTTAGCGACGATGCACATCTTTCAATCTGTCTTGTGGATGTCACCCTCACAGATGAAACACATATGCCCGCTGTTGGTCGCGTCCGCATTCCAGATCGAGCGCATAGGGTGGACTGGAGCCCTTACACTGGCGCACAAGGCATCATCGCGGTGGCGTGCGGCAATGGCCATGTGTATATCTATTCCGCCACTTCTATTCTTAAAGCTTGCCGTGGTAGCGCAAAGAACGGGGAGGTGATTGATGGGGAGGCAGCGCTGCTGTGGACTATTCGTGAGCACTCCGGCAGCGCGCGTGGATGCCACTTCAATCCCTCACAGCCCAACTTTCTCGTCACTGCAGGCGACGACGGCAAGTGGTTTGTATGGTCGTTGCCATCCCCGGCCAAGACCCCCCTGGCGTCACCACAGAGGGTGGCAGCGATCGCGAACTCTACTCAGCCCACATCGATTTCACACGTCCAGTGGCATCCCAAGTACGCTCATATTGTTGCAACCGCCACGATCAGTGGTACGGTGAGTGTGTGGAACTTGAAGACGCTGACGCTGGCCAGCACGCTGCATGTGGCGAAGGCAAGTCGCGGCGCAGGCGTCGCGTGCATTGCGTGGAACCCCGTCGCCGCCACCCTCCTCGCAGTGGGCCTCGACGGTACTCACTCCGTAGTGCAGGTTTGGGACCTCAAGAAGTCCATGGCGCCAGTGCTTGAAATGACTGGTCACGAAGGTGGCGTCTCTGGCTTGTCGTGGAGCACGCTTGATACATCGCTCCTGGCCTCCTGTGGCGCGGACGGACACACCATGTGGTGGGATCCTGAGACAGGCGCCAAGCTTGGGGAACTGCAGGCCGAGTCGAACTACGTGGTAGATGTGCAGTGGTGCCCAGTGCTTCCGGCTGTCCTCGCGACCTCCTCCTTCGAGCCGCTGTTCTGCGTGGCCACCGCGCAGGATATGTCAGGTGCTGCGAAGAGGCGCGCTGACGGCACCCCCGGTGCGATGGGAGGTGTTGCTGGCGGTGGTGCCAGCGCCTCTGGCCAACCGCCCAAGTGGCTGAAGGAACGTCCGTGTGGGGCTTCTGTGAACTGCGCTGGACTTGTTGCTTCTTTGGCCCCTGGCACGACTTCCACTATAGTCGTCACTCAGCTTCGTGAAACCCCCATGACTCCCGGCACCGCCATGGCAGAGGGCCAGCTGCGCGATTTTGCCCGTTTGCCCGCGGGATCACCAGAGAGAACACAGTGGCTGCACAAGCACCAACACGATCTGCTTGCCGCTGTGTCTGCCGCGCGCACTGCGCGTGACCCCATTGTTGCGTACGTCAACAGTGAGATCAACGCAGCGGCTGCGGCGGCTGCGGCGAGTAAAAACGGGAACGATGACGATCCCTTCGCGGAACTCACTGAGGAGCAGCAGAAGAGCTACGAGGACCGCGCCGCGGAGATGATCAGCTCTGGCCGAATCGCAGAAGCAGTGGATCTGTGCCTTGATAACAACCGATTTGATGATGCCTTCACTGTAGCCATGCTCGGAGGTGGCGAGCTGCTGGCGCATGTTCGGCAGCGCTACATCGAGTTCGTTTCAACCAACCACCCTGAGCGCAGACACGTGCTGGCCGCTGCCGCGATCGCCACCGGTGACTATCAGCGCCTAATCAACGCAAACGTACCTTGGCGTGAGGCGCTATCGACTATTCTCGTCTTCGTCGGTGACGGCTTTGCGGATGCGTGCAACAATCTTGGTGATGCGCTCAAGACAAGGGGCGACTACGAAGGCGCAGAGGTGTGTTACGTGTGTGCGCGCAACGTGGATGCGGTGGTGGAGCTCTACCGTCTGCAAGGCCGCAGTGCCCTCGACGTCGTGCATAACACTATTATTCTTGAAGAGACAGCTGAGCGCTTGAGCCAAAGCCCATTTCTGGCGGCGTGTTTCTGCGAGCGTGGCCTTGCTCTGCTGCGCGATGGGCACACCAACGACGCTGTTACGTACTTGCAGCGCGCAGCCCGCCTTGGTAGCGACGAGGCCATCAGGGCGGTAGATCACGTCAAGTTCCACGTCCCGGCGCAGCTAGACAGCACGCTTTCGAAACCATACGAGATGGACCCCGTCAGCGATCAGCCCAGTCCCTCCTGCATTGCTTTCTGTGCCATGTTGGATGCAACAGCCCGCGCTCAGCAGCAGCAGCAACAGCAGCAACAATTGCCTCAACAGCCACCACCACCACAGCAGCAGCAGCAACAGCTGCGCATGCCGTCTGCAGGACCTGCAGGGGGCTATTTCCCCCAACAGCAGCCGCCAGCGCCTGCTCATGCGGGATACGCGCCGCCTCAGCAGCAACCCCAACAGCCGCCACCGCCAGTTTCTATGGGGGCCATGAACCCCAACGGCACTGTTCGTNCAACAGCCACCACCACCACAGCAGCAGCAGCAACAGCAGCGCATGCCGTCTGCAGGACCTGCAGGCGGCTATTTCCCCCAACAGCAACCGCCAGCGCCTGCTCATGCGGGATACGCGCTGCCTCAGCAGCAACCCCAACAGCCGCCACCGCCAGTTTCTATGGGGGCCATGAACTCCAACGGCACTGTTCGTCCGCCGCTGATTCCTGGAGGCTCAGCGGCGTATCAGGACCCCCGTGCAGCGGCTCCATTTCTTCCCCCTCAACAACAACAGCAGCAACAGATACAAGGGTCCCCGGCACCTGGCGCAAGGCCCCCTCTCATTTCTCGCGCCGGACTCCCACAAGCACCTAATCCTGCACGCGCTTCACCAAATCCGTACGGCACCTCCGTCCCATCTGCCGCTTCCCCTAACGCTCCTGGTGCCCCGTACGCGCCGCAGCAGCTACCACTGGGAGGTGCTCCTCAGCCGCCCCAACAGTTCGGTCCTCCTCCACCTCAGCAGCAGCAGCAGCAGCCGACGCTTGTGACGGGACCCCCGAAGCCTCGCCTTATGCCCCACCCCGTGTCTAATTACTCCTCCATGAGTGGCGGTGCTAGCGCTACCTCTGTTTCTGGAAGCGCTCTACCTCCGCCGCCACCACCCGGTGGGATGCCGCCCTCAAGGGCTCCTTCAGCGCCACAAGCCACGTTTGCTCCTCAGCAGCTGCAGCTACAGCCACCACAACAGCAGCCGCAGAGGATGCCTGGTCAGGGCTACTCTCAACCACCTCCGCCACGTCTACCAAGCATGCCGGCTGGAGGCTACGCTCCGCCACCACAGTCGCAGCTACAGCAGCCGCCACCACAGGGAATGCCTTCGTCAGGGTACAACACGCCTCATCAGCAACAGTTGCAGCAGCAGCAGCAGCAGATGCCGCCAGCGCCTGCGATGGCCCCGCCTGGTCCTCCGGCACCCCCAGTAGCACCTGCTTCGGTCCTCGTCATGAGCGTCGCACACATCCCGAGTGCGTCTGGGCAGCAGCTGGTGCAGAGACTTCAGCAGATAATCCCGCACATCACTGACCCGCGCAGGCGTGGTGCGGTGGACCAGGCCGCTGCTCAACTTGCTTCCCAGCTGCAGCGTGGGGAGCTGTCTGGGGAGATTGTGCAGGCCCTGCTGAGGTATGTGGACGTACTTGGTACTCCTCAGGCAAAGACAGTGTGGGCAGAAATTGCTGATCGCCATTACGATGCCATCCGCGCGTTCCACAATCTTCGCTTTCTGTAAAATGGCTGGCATCTTTTTTTTTTTTACTCGTTCTCTTTCGCTCGAAAAGGCAAGCGCCACAGGGTTGCTCTAGACCCCTCCACACCGTGTTTTATTATATAAATGCGGTTTGTAGCTATAATATATATATGTTTTTCCGTGTTTATTGATATTTGTTCTTTCTTTAAATAAACTATGGGAAGGGGGTTGCATAGAGGCTTAGATTGTATTCTCTCGCTCTCTCTCTCTCTCTCTCTGCGCGTGGGAGGAGCGTTGCGTGTGCGTGTACATCACTTGTTTCTAGCGAAGGGGGTGGGTGGAAGGTGAATCTCATGAGAAGGGTGTCTCCTGATTCTTTTTTTTTTCTTGCCTTGCTTTTTTATTCAGCTGGGAGAAAAGGAAAAGTGAAGAAGAACTATATTTGTATCTTGACTTTGTTCTTTGTTGTAATGGGCTTTTTTTCGCAGTCGCGCATATATATATTTACTTATATATGTATATCTGTGTTTTCTTTCCTTCTTGTTAGTAGAAGCAGAGAAAAGAAAATCAATCATGGCAGACATCGTTCATGACAAACGTGCATTATTTCTATTCTTTTTTTTTAAAAAAAACTTTGTACTGAGTTTCTGTGGTGGCGGTTATGAATACCAAAAAAAAAAAAGAAATACAAAAACAGATGTCATGCTTTCTGGTGTTTTTTTCCGTGGAAGCGTTGCTACAGTAATAATCATAAAAGAGCTTTTCATGAAAAGTAAGGAGCCAGACTGGACGCGCGGTTGAAGCTGTCAACTTTTATATCTTTAAGAGTGTTTTTTTTTTTAGTCGCACTATGATTTTCTGTTTTTCTTGAACACATTCACTTTTCTATTTTTCTTTGCTCTCCTCCTCATTTTTCTTTTCTTTCCTTTTGCCCTTGACAACCACCTCATTGTGTGCGTGTACTTGAACATTGTGGTGAATGTCCTCGCACATATATAAATATATGTACAGTGCTGATTCACACACGAGTTTTCTAACTTATTTTTTTTTTCTTTCTTCTTCTCCCTCCTCCTTCTTTATTTTTATTTTTGCAAAACATCGAAACGGAGGTGGCGCATTAATCAAAGGCAGTTCAAACTGTTCAGTGCTATTTTGTGTGTCTGTGTGTGTTCTTATTTATTTATTTATTATATTTACATACATATTGAAGGCATTTGCGAGTTAAGGTGAAGAGAAGTTGTGGCAAGGCGATATCAACACATCTTTTGTAGACATGTCTTGGCACCAACCTACGGGGAACTTCAATCCCAACGCCCAGGGCTACAATCCCAACGCCCAGGGCTACAACCCCAACGCCCAGGGCTACAACCCCAACGCCCAGGGCTACAATCCCAACGCCCAGGGCTACAATCCCAGCCAGGGAGGCTACAACCAGGGAGGCTACAATCAGGGCGTCTACAATCAGGGCGGTTACAACCAGGGGGGCTACAACCAGGGAGGCTATAATCAGGGCGGCTACAATCAGGGCGGTTACAACCAGGGAGGCTACAATCAAGGCGGCTACAATCAGGGAGACTACATTCCGTCTCGTGGTGGCTACGGACGCGGTGGCACTGGAGGGTACCAGCAGCAACAACAGCAGCAACAACAACAGGCTCCAGCAGCGGCTGCTCCTGCTTCTGCTCCCGCTCCTCAGACTGCCCACCAGGACGCAAACAAGCTCTCTCTAGGTGGTGCATCAGCTACTCCTGTCGTGCTGCCCCCCAAGAAGAAGGGCGGCGGCACTTTGTCTCTTGGCAAGAAGAAGGTAGAAGCCAAGGCCGATGCTGAGAAGCCCGCGTCTCCGACGTCTCCGCAGGATGAAGCGAAGGAGAAGGATTCCTCTAGCGGCTCTCCAGTTACGCAGACTCCAATAACGCCCGCCCCTGCCAAGGGCCTCGCGAGTAACCTGGCCGATGAGGATCTGCGCGAGCAGGTGCGTAACGAAATTGCCAGGCAGCGCCAGGCGTCAAGGAAACAGTTTGTGCGCGATCCTCGCCCTCACTTCAATGTTGTATTCTGCGGTCACGTGGATGCTGGTAAGTCGACTATTTCTGGGCATCTGCTCATGGAGAAGGGCTTGGTGGATGCGCGCGAGATGGAGAAGCTGCGCAATGAGGCCGCGAATCACCACCGCGAGGGCTGGGAGTTTGCCTACGTAATGGATGTGTCTGAAGAGGAGCGCCAGAAGGGTATTACGCGCGAGACGGGTAGCGCCTATTTTGAGACAGAGAAGCGCCGTGTGACAGTGCTCGACGCGCCTGGTCACAAGGCGTTTGTGCCCTCTATGATCGGTGGTGCCACTCAGGCTGATATCTGTGTGCTTGTCATCTCTAGCCGTACCGGTGAGTTTGAAACTGGTTTTGAGAAGGGTGGTCAGACCCGCGAGCACGCCATGCTGGTGCGCACCTGCGGTGTGAAGCAGATGATCTGCGTCATTAACAAGATGGACGAGATGAAGTGGAGTCAGGAGCGCTATAACGAGATTCTTGATAAGCTGAAGCCCTTCCTGCGCCAGAACGGCTACGATGAGAAGAGCAAGAACTTGGTCTTTATCCCCCTTGCCGGCATTACCGGTGAGAACCTCATTAAGCGTGCGGAGAACTGCCCCTGGTACGAAGGCCAGACGATGATGGATGTGATTGACAATCTTGTGCTTCCCGAGAGCAAGAGCGAGGACGATGTGCTGTGCATTCCCATCATTGGTGGCTACAAGGATGATGGCAAGAGCTATATCTACGGCAAGGTGGAGTCTGGGTCTATCGCGGTGGGAGAGAAGATCCAGATCCTCCCCTCTAAGGTTGAGGGCCTTGTGGAGGGTATCTCTATCGAGTCTACCGAATTTGAGAAGTGCTACCCCGGCGATAACGTCCACCTGCGTGTGCGCGGTATTGATGAGAGCGACGCGCATGCCGGCTATGTAGCAACGTCCATTCCCACCTCCATGAAGGCGATTGAGTTCATCCAAGCCCGTGTAGTGGTGCTGGACGTGAAGAACATTATATCTGCCGGCTCGAGGTTTATGATTCACATCCACGCCGCTCAGGAGGAGGCTTCCTTTCACAAGCTGCTCGCCAAAATTGATAAGAAGACCGGCGAGGTGATCCAGAAGGATCCTGCCTGTGTTAAGGCTGGTGATGTTGTGATTGCCCGTATTGAGTTGGAACGCCCTATTGTTGTGGAGGCGCACAAGGACTTTGATAAGATGGGTCGCTTCATGCTGCGCGAAGATGGCAGAACAATCGCCATTGGTCTTGTGACCAAGTTGTACGAATCTACCAGGGATTCGCTCGCCAAGAAGTAAAGAAAAAAGGAAATATGTACCAAACCACAAGGGAAACAAAAATACGGAAGGAGAGAAATGAAAGGATGTGATGAGAGGTAGAAGAAAAAGCATTACATGCAGACAAATACGTAGTAGCTCTGACGTTATTTGTATGTGTATGTGCTTTTTGTTTTCCATAACATTTTATCTTCTTTCTTTTGCAGACGTCTGCGCTGCCGCCGCAACTTTTTTTTTCCTCTGCGTGGTTGTGTCCCTATTTATATACATTTTTATTGTATGTAAGATTGTTTTACTTTTCTTGCTATGGAGGGGTTGATGAACATGGTATGAAGGCCAGCTGCTTAACGGAGCAAAAAAAAAAAAGTATTTATACTGAAGCGGATAAAAAATTGTTTCTTTTTTGGTTAGACAGAATGCATAGTGGAAACACAAGTAATTTTGTTTTTTTTTGTCTTTTTAAAAAAACAGACATACGAGTGGTTTTTATGCTATTGCGCTATTAAAGGCATTGCCACGTAAAGAAAAAAAAAAGATGGGCCCCCTTATGGGCACTTGCACCGCGCAGAGGTGAGGGGGGAAAGTAGGCAGGGAGAGCGGGAATGGGAATTCACATCATGACTCTGGGAATAAACAAACACAATATATTTAGTACCTTCTACTGGATTAGTGA
Organism: Sergeia podlipaevii; assembly: GCA_030849805.1. Classification (NCBI taxonomy): domain Eukaryota; phylum Euglenozoa; class Kinetoplastea; order Trypanosomatida; family Trypanosomatidae; genus Sergeia; species Sergeia podlipaevii. Next base: position 10,946 of record JASANZ010001850.1, on the reverse strand, counting down.
GTGATGATAAGTTTAGCCGATTGAGCTGTCACGCATTGTACTCGAGCATACAGATGTAGTTGTGAAGTGTTTTGTGAGGATCCGCGCTGCTTTTGTCAGTGGTTCTCTCTCTCTCCCTGCTCTCTATAAAGAATACAACGATAATCACAAAACAGAAAAAACAGGTGCCGCTAGCGCGTATTCACAGGTGCATGTTGTTGGGGTTTGCATCTGACTCGTAACATGAGCGTGCTGCTTTACAGGCACTTTTTTTTTTTTTTTTTGAAAAAGGCAGTACTCTAACTATGCGAGATAGCGAAGGAACTGCACTCTGCTGTGGTGGTGCATATTTTATACATTTCAATTCAACCTTTTTTTACTTTTTTTTTGTGAATCTTCTAAGTCATAGCAATTGGAGGAGTTACATAGTAGGAAATTGGTAGTAACCAAACAACACCCCAGCCACAGGTTTGCTTGGGACGATAAGTGTGTTAGTGAAGAGTAGGAAAGGCATGCTCTGTATAGCTCGTGCTGGCCCTGTCGCCTACCGTGGTACCGGTAATGCAGTCGCACATAGTTATTCATACCCACGACGCACGTTTTGCAGTGCAGTCCCTGCCGTGCGCCGTGGGAACCCATCATCAGGGCACCACGCCGCGTGCTTTTCGAGGGGAGGAGGTGCAGCAGCGCCAACAACGGCGATGTCGGCTGGGCAGCAGTTCCGTGGGATCAGTTGGAATCCGGCCAATTGGGGTAAGAGCGATGTTGTGTCTCGCAGCAGTAGCACTCAGGTGGAGGAGGAGCTGCCGGACATTTTTGCGAATCAGCCGCAGGAGGTAGACGACTACATTCGCCCCGACAAGAGTACCTTTGAGCGTCTGGAGGACTTCTGGGACTGGGCATTGAGCTTCCTACAGCCGGTGGAGAAGCAGGTAAGCATCATGCGCAATCTGCGACAGGAGGGGCTTTTTGGCTTTGATCTCGGTGGATGGGGCCACGTCTTTTTCTTTTATGGTCTGTGCATGCGTCTCTTCACGTTGATTCCTTCTTTGTATAGCAACCGCAACTCGCTGCGTATGAGCCAGATTGGCTCCCAAATCTCAGAGATCACGCAGAATCAAAACAAGGCCAAGAATGACCGCACTCTCTCCACGGCCGAGAAGCGGGTTATCAAGGACGGCTACAACCGCATGAAGTACGCGCTCTGCAAGAAGCATGGCTGTTCTCAGTGGAAGAGCTTCCTCACCATGATGACGGCGCCAATCACTATGTCGGCCTTCTTGTCGATTCGGCGCCTAGCCATGTACGAGACAGACCTTGAGATGGCGCCATTCCTTTGGGTGAAGGACCTCACAATGCCAGACCCTACCTACGCACTGCCTGCAATCTGCGCTGGCATGTTTCTTTTGAACTTCGAGATGAATCAGCGGATGCAGAAAGGCGTGCGTAGCTCCAGCACAATGTACATCCGCTGGGCGGTGCGTGCGGGTTCCTTTATTGGTATCTATTTCTTTGCATCCCAGCCCTCCGCTATGTTCGCCTATTGGATTGGTCTCTCAACTGCCGGTCTGCTGCAGCCCATCTTGCTCCGCTGGCAGCCGTTCCGTGACTTCTTTGACTTCCCTGATCCCCCGCAGGCGGCCAAGTCTCAAATAATATCTGAGATCAAGGGCCCGTCGCTTTATGAGCGTCTTTTCGCTAGCCAAGAAGAGAAGACTCGCCTGGAGGCGGAACGGATGGAGAAGCGGAAGGCGGAAGGGGCGAAGAGGTTTCAGAAGATTGAGGACTTTGAGGTGGTGTTTGAGAAGGACAAGAAGTAAGGTGGTGGTGGTGGTGGTGGGGGAAAGGATGGTGATGTGAGCAGAGGAGTTTTCCCTTTACTTCTGCAGGTGACAAGTCGAGAGAGAGAAAAAAAAAAGGGAGGAGAATGATCATGGTGAGTATATCGGATAGTGTTTATCAGCTGGAACTTTCTCTTTCTTTTTACTGTCTTGTGTTTTGCGAATAGCCGTCATTCCATTGCTGTGCTTTTATTGGATTTGTTTTTTCTTTCTCGTAAGAACTCACACTTGATATAAATCAGCACATATGAAACTTTTTTTTTTGCTGTTTCACCTCCATTTGAAGTCATTGATGGAAAGATGAATAGGGCCTACGGTCTAGGTTCTCCATGCGTCTTCTACGCATGCTTTACATTTTTTTCTTTTCTTGAAAATGAGGAAGTGAGGCTGGCATATTAAATAATAGAAAAAAAATGGTGCTGTACTGCTATTTTTCAACAGATTTCTTCTTTTCTCCCTTATGGATTTGTTTCGTTCTACTCACGCAAGCTAGCCGTCGCCTTGCTTTGAGGCAAGAGCTCTGTCGATATAGGTAGTACGCAACAGCGTGCCATCCCTGACCGTTCATTTTTTTTTTCTTCTCCTCCGTATTTAACCTGTATTTGGACAGCACGCATTTCTTATTTTTATCCACACTGGAGTAGTCTCCTCAGTGACAAAATATGAGTACCTCGAAGACACCGGCAAACCACAAGAGGAAGCGTGCACGCTCCAGCAGTCGCGAGAAAGAGATGACCACACAGAAGAAATCACTAGCAGTGCATCACGCCAGTCATGGTGTCGCTACTGAAAAGAGGCTGCAGGGGGAGGAGAGGCGTCCAGGACATGCACCACCGCCTCCCACCGCTTCACCCCCTGTGTCGGACCCACCCCAGCAGCGCACTTCTCGTCTGCACCACCCGTTTAAGGCCAATTTCAATGACCATTTTGAAACGTCTCTCGCTGCACTCAAGGACGTCCTGCCTGCCTTGGCGGAGTTGCGTCTTCTCACGCGACCCTCTACGCCTGAACTCTTTACGCTCTATGATCCTTATTACTGCTCAGGCACCATTGTATCCCACTGGAGGGAGCTCGGGATCAGCAAAGTGCTTCATGAGAATCGTGACTTCTACGCAGATATCATCAACTGCACCGTGCCAGGGCCGTACGACATGCTGGTTACGAACCCTCCCTTCAGTGACGATCACATGGAGAAGATGATGAACTTTCTTATCTCGCAAGATAAGCCATGGGCGTTCCTAGCCCCGGACTACATTGCTACAAAGCCATGGTTCGCAGCCTTCGTGCGCGCCCACTTTGTGCCTGCACCGCCTACAGGCAAGGGGGATATCAACGCCCCACGCCCTGTCAAGCCGGTTGCCCCAGCTGTCGTTTTGACGCCCCCGCCTTTTCTAATAGCGCGCATGGCGGCTGAGGCGGAGCAAGCGAAGGGGGCCGAGGAAGCGTCAGCAGCACCGTCTCCACTCGCCACGCCAGCCACGACGGTGGGTCCTGAGCCCTTTTACGTTATCCCCCGCCAGCGATATGACTTCCAACACCCCACCGGCGCCGGCAACGCACACTCTCACTTCAAGTCGATGTGGTACGTGTGGGCGGGACGGAGAACCAACGAGGTGCTGAGGGCTGCGCGAGTTGCTCTGCTCAAGGATGGCGCTGGCACTGTTGTGGTACATGGCCTAAAGGCACTTGAGGAGGGAAAGCACGTGGCATCAGTGGAGAAGCGACAGAACCCACAACGGCGGGCACAGCAGCAGCAGCAACAACATAGGCCGCAATTTCGTGGCGCCAACAACACAAACGCCAGTGGCAACTATCGGCACGGGAGGCGGTGATGGAGCAATGAGAAGGGGGTATTAGTAACTACCTCTCCTCTCGCCATGCCTCGCTAGTTTTATTATTATTATTATTTGGATGAAACGTGAAAATGCATAAAAAAGAATAGAGAGGGTTGGTGGGCGAGTGCAAAGCTTTTTTTTTTTCTTATTGCTGTTGCTGCTACATATTTGTATTTTTCGTGTGCAGTTGCTGGATTCATTAATTGTCGATTAAGGTATTACTGTCTGTGTGCTTTGCGAAGGCGCAATCATTATAACTAATATCATGAAAGGGAACGGTAGTTTTTTTTTTTGCCGTTATTGAATGCTGTGTTGGAGTTCACCTCTACCACAACAAGTGGTATTTTTTTTTTTGTTTTCACTTCCCTGGCCTTTTAAAGAAATTTTTCTTTGCTGCTTTCTTTGTTCTTTCTCTCTCTCATACACTATTTTTTGTTTGTAGATAGCCCCCGTCAAGATGACCATGATGAGCGTTCTGGCGAACGCGCTCCGCACCATTGCGAGCGCTGAGCGCCGTGGCAAGCGTCAGGTGCTGATCCGCCCTTCCTCCAAGGTCGTCATCAAGTTCCTGCAGGTCATGCAGAAGCACGGCTACATTGGTGAGTTTGAGATCATCGATGACCACCGCGCCGGCAAGATCGTCGTCAACCTGAACGGTCGCCTCAACAAGTGCGGCGCCATCTGCCCCCGCTTCGATTGCAACTCCCGCGACTACGAGAAGTGGATGAAGAACATCCTCCCCTCCCGTCAGTTCGGCTTCGTTGTCCTCACCACTTCTCTGGGTATTATGGACCACGAGGAGGCCCGCTCCCGCAACACTGGTGGTAAGGTGCTCGGCTTCTTCTACTAGGCGCCTCTCGTGTAGTGAGCGCACATTACTGACTCTTCCTTCACCGAGGTTTTGACGTGTGGGTTCACTATTATTATTGTTCTTATTTTGTTGTTATCATCATTTCGATAAAAAAAAAATGTATGCCATTAATGACCTAGTAGTCTAACTGGCACTCCCTCAGTTATGAGCGTGTGCTGGTTGCTATCACTTCTCGTCGCTTCAGTTCGTGCGGAGCGTTAGTCTTGCGTTGAAAATTCCCTGTGCACACTCTCTCTTCTCTTTTTTTTCTTTTTGTACGCCCTTTTTTTTTGGAATTTTAACTTACTATACACCAACAGTTGGTTGCTGAGTCAAAAAGAAGAGGTGCTTTATCGCATATTGCAGTTGATAGCTATTCGCCTCCTTTTTTTTCTTTATTTTGTGTGCAAAGCCCCATTTTGTGGTTAGCTCTGTCTTCTATTTTTTTTTTTTCCTTTCTGTCTTTGATCGGATTTGGGTTACTATTATTTAGTTCTCTATTACTTTTGTATTTAGAAGAAGCCTTTGCTTTATCCAGCTGCTGCGCAATATCCTCGCATCATCTTTTTTTTTTTTGCTATTCTTTATATCGGTACTGCATTTTTTTTTAAAAAAGAAAAGCAGAATTTCTGGGTGTTCTCCATATTCACTTATATCTGCTTTCCTATCATGTCGCTGTGGCAGGAGCTCCCTGACTCCTCCTCTTCCCTCTCCACCGCTGCTGCTGCTGCTGCAACCCGGCTAGCACAGTTCCTGGAAGCGACGGACGTGAGCACAACGGTGATGGAAGAAGATAGTCATGGTATATCCGGAATCGATGTCACCTTTGTCAATAGCAAGCCGATCATTTACGCTGCGGTGGTGTGCGCGGTTATATGCTGCTTTCTCTCCTTTAGCGATCTTCGCGCGCATCTCTCGCGACTAGACTACCCACAGCTTCAGGTGCTAGAGATGCGCATTATTTTAATGGTGCCTATTTATGCGATATTTTCTGCTTTGTCGCTTCTGTTTGTTAGCTGGAGGTTCTTCTTTGAAACAGTGCGTGACACATACGAAAGCTTCGTACTCTACATGTTTTTTATGCTTATGATTGCGTACTGCGGCGGCGAGGGTCAACTGCTTCGCTCACTCAAGCGCAAGAGGTACAAGGGCGTGCACCTCATCCCTGTGTGCTGGCTGCCTATGTTTACGCTGGACACGGACTTTTATATCCGCTGCAAGCGTTGGGTTCTACAGTGTGCCCTCATCAAGCCTGTCTGCTCGTTTGTTGCGATGGTGACGGCGCCGACGGGGGCCTACAAGGAGGGGAGTTTTGCGGTGGACAACGTCTATACCTACACCTGCATCATTGTGAACGTAAGTCTCACCATGGCTCTCTATTACCTTGTTCTCTTTGAGGTAGAGTGCGAGAAGGAGTTGCACTACGCCCGCACTTTTCTCAAGTTCTTGTGTGTGAAGGCGATTATTTTTTTTAGCTACTGGCAGTCGGTGGTGATCAGCCTAGCCAGCACGGCCGGCATTCTCTACTTGGGCAAGGACGAGCACGAGAGGGAGCTCATCAGCAGCACGATCCAGGACTTACTCATGTGCTTTGAGTTGCTCCCAGTGGCCTTCTTGCACAGAGCTGCTTTTGGGCGCGACAAGCTTGACGAGGAGATGTCCGCTGTGCCAATGTACATGAAGGATGAGAACACAGGCAATCTGCGGTCGAACATGGATACCGCGCTGAGTGTGAATGATATTGTCGATGACACGCTCGGCACAATTTTTTTTCGTCGTGGAAAGCTCGTTGACCAGGAGAACGAAGAAGACGGCGAGGTGGATGTGCCTACGGGTGGCGGCGGTGCTGCGGGTGCTGGAGGCGGGGCAGGAGGCACCAGCAACGGTGTCTTTGTGGACGGGAATGCTGAATCCCTCGCACAGGACCCGACCTTGGAGGATTTGGTGCACCACGCAATCACAACGGATTACGGCGTACGTGTAGACGGTGCTTTGCACTTTGATGAGGACAGTGACAGGGAGGAACGTAATGCTGACACACACTTTACAGATCAAGACGTGATGCTTCATCGCTCCCGTCATGCAGAGGTAGGTGACGATGTACGCGTCAATACCGACTTGCTCCGCTCCAGTCAAGGACACCAACCTTTTGTCACCCCGCATATTTACTGTGTAGTGTGTGGCCGCTTTGACCGTGAGATGGTGCGGAGGCGCAATGGATTCAAGTGTCGTGAGTGCGTAGGCACCAAGAGCCAGTCTCTGCTACGCCATCGCCAGCAAGAATTGGAAGGTGGCGGTGGTGGTGCTGCTGCTGCTAGTGGATTTGGTGAGGCGGAGATGTCGTCGAAGCGCTTATTACATCATGGATCACACAAGGCGTCTGGCGTGGTGGTGGAGGAAGTGGCGGATGACCCACCATCAGAGGGAGGTCGTGTAGGTAGCTCGCCGGTATAGAAATGGAGGGGAGGAAACGCCTGTGAAGGTGTGGTGCGCAGCACGCTGCTGTTGCTTCTACCATTGATATATATATATATATATTCGTTATTGTATGTTGCTTTTTTCTTTTCTTTGTTCTTTGTTCTTTCCTTTCTGTGGCCGATGACTGTGCGCCTGAAAAGGTGAATGATAGTGATGATTGTTATCACGTGCATCACTATTCGTGTGTTTTTTTTTTTTTTTTGCGACGAACTGGTTCTCTCTTTTTCCATATATACAAGAGGGCCTTTTTGTTTTCTTTAAAAGTTAGTAGCAATGCATTTTTTTTCAATTGCGTAGATATTTTGGACATCATGGTGCTGTTCTCTTTTTTATTTATTATTTTTTTTACTTTTAATCCCACTGAGATTTGTTCAGTATATTTTCTTCATCTACTTTATTGTTATCTCTCTCTCTCTCTCTCTCTTTTTTTTTTCTTTTTTTTTTTGCTAGCTTAATTAAATCACAACGTAAGTTTGTATATATATATATATATATATATATCACCAGAAAAACTACACGTGCAAACGTTTGTGCGCGTATTGCTTTACCGTCACGTTTACCATTCACGGTCAGCATATCTCCGGGTCGAAGCACACACACACACACACACACACACCTTTACCCTTTTTCCCTCTCTTTTGTTCCAGTTCTACGAACAAGTCCCCACCTCCCTCCCCTTTTCAGATCTGTGTCGCGGAAGTGAACCTCACGGTATATTATTTTTTAGTTCTCGCCGCCAATGCCGGAACAAATCAACTCTGCCGAGGGTGTAGACTTCACCAAGTACTGCGTGCTTCAGAGCAACGACCACCCGCCCGTGCAGTTTAAGGTCACTCGTGAGTCTGCGCGCATGTCGGGTCTGCTGAAGGATATGCTGGACGATCAGGAGGGCAGCGACGCCATTATTCCTGTCCCAAACGTTTCTGGCCGCACTCTCCGTCTTGTGCTCGAGTACATGGAGCACCACTGCCAGAACCGTGCGGAACCCATTGAGAAGCCGCTCAAGACCGACATTGCGGAGCTTCTTTCGGAATGGGATCGCAACTACGTTTACACGCAGCTGATCAAGAACAGCAACGAACGCGAGCACGAGGAGTTGATTGATGTCATCATGGCCGCCAACTTTCTCAACGTGAAGGACCTCTTAGATCTTACCTGCGCGTGTGTTGCGAGCATGATTCGAGGCAAGTCTGCGGAGGAGATTCGTTCTCTATTTAACATTGAGAACGACTTCAGCCCCGAGGAGGAGGAGAAGATCAGAGAGGAGAACAAGTGGTGCGAGGAGTCGTAAAGTACGTGTTACGACGGAAAGAAGTGGAGGGCACACAATTTGATTGACTCATGTGTGCGTGTGTGTGAGATTTGTTAGTCCAGCGCATATAAGAGGAGTCTGTATTGGGAATCTTTAAGGTGCGCTACCACCTGCTACATACGTGCGCAATGTCCTTGCTTCTTTCCTTCCTCGCTTTTCTCTTTTTTTCTTTTCTTTTAACTTTCCTTCATTTTATCCTCCCCCCCCCTTCTCCCCGCTGTACATGGTGGCGCTACTGCGTGCATATTGCATAGTTTTTCGTTTTCCTTCGTTCGCACTATACACAACACTATGCAAGGAAGAAAGAAAAGCAATATCAGAGGGGGGGGGGGCGGCGGAGAAAGGGATAATTGCATTCCATAAAGAGGGTGAGTACGTATGCGCATTTCCAGGTTTCTATTTCATCTGTAAAAAAAAAAAGAAGTATACACGTTTGTTTTGTATATCTAACAAGAGATAGAGAAGAANTCCCCCCCCCTTCTCCCCGCTGTACATGGTGGCGCTACTGCGTGCATATTGCATAGTTTTTCGTTTTCCTTCGTTCGCACTATACACAACACTATGCAAGGAAGAAAGAAAAGCAATATCAGAGAAGGGGGGGGCGGGGGGCGGAGAATGGGATAATTGCATTCCATAAAGAGGGTGAGTACGTATGCGCATTTCCAGGTTTCTATTTCATCTGTAAAAAAAAAAAAAAAAGAAGTATACACGTTTGTTTTGTATATCTAACAAGAGATAGAGAAGAAGAAAAAAAAGAAAACAGTGGAGAAAACGAAGGAGAATGACAGAAAAAAACGAGTGATATATATATATATAGAGAGAGAGAAATGCAAATGCTGAGAGTGTGTACCAGTTACTGTTTATGGCTACTATGTATACATGTAGACACTTTCCTCTTTGACCGTTTAGAAGCTCAGGCACGCGCTATCTTTTTTTTCTTTCTTTCTTTTTTGTTTATGTCAAACATTTTTCTGTTTCTTTTCGTACCTCGGTACGCATTTTATATATTGATTTACTTTTATTTTTCATTATTTTATTTTGATTTTCACGTTGGTGTGTGCGGTTTGCGGGAAATTTTTATTTTTGTTTCCTTTTCTTTTGTCTGTGCACTGTTCTTCGAGCGAAAAAAAAAAAAGAGGGAAATGAAGAAGATACATGCGCAATGTGCTAGCTCGTTTTTTTTAAAATTTTTTTTTGTTTGTTTGTTTCCTTTTTTTTTCAAGTTTCTTTTTTTGGATAGTTTTTTCTTTGATCGTCTTTTTTTTTCCTTTGTTTTGCATAGCGAACAGGCCTGTCTCTCTCACTTCTTTTTTTTTTTCTTCACCACCTCTGTTCTATAGCGCGGGATATATAGTGTTTGTTGTGTTTTCTCGTTTATATTTTATTATTATTATTATTGGTTCGCTTGCTTTTCTCCTTTCGGTGCGTTTATGCGATTGGTGTGTTTGTAGCTTCGTTGTAAATTGCTTATATATATGTATATATATTGTTGCCTGAAGAAGCTGTAGTAGAGACAGATTGCACGGACAGCCAAACACACACACAGAGTATGCTGTTGTTGCTTCTTGCTTTTTCTTATTTCTCTTCCAAAAAGCAAGGCAACAGTATCATCGGATAGGATTTTCTATATATATATATATGTGTGTGTGTGTGTGTGCCAGCGACACACACAGAGGAGGGGAAAGGGGAAAGCTGCGACGCTAGAAGCGCAGAGTTGAGTACAACGGAAATGGCGTATGTAAACGTGATTTATAGATGTATATGCGCGCTGTAACTGGAGAGAGAGAGAGGGTGTATAGAGAGAGAGAGAGTTGTTGTTGTTGTGTTTCCCGTTGCGTGTGTATACACAGACTTCAGTGGCAAAAGTGGCTAGGTGATGGTTATTATGGCTATCATCAGCGAGTTTGCTTTTAAAAAAGCGAAAGCAAGAGGGGGATATACGTGAAAAAAAAAAAAAGACATTTCAACGAAAGAAATAAACTGTTTCACCAAGTAAATACAGCAAAAAAAATACCCAGCATATACATACATTGTCTACACCACATTACTTTTTTCCTTTTCATCCTTACATAGTGACTTTTTAAACGAAAAGGCTGAGAATATACTGTTAAATCTTTCTCTATTGCATTCAACTTACAATCATTTTATTTTTCATCCGCCTCCCACTTTCCCTTCCTACTTTGTTTTCTTTCTTATTATTATTATTATTGCGATGTACTAGAAGTGTAAGTTACATGTGAACACAATAGAATTGTTTATTATTTTTTTTATCTGTTGATTCTCTTCTTCTTCTTCTTCTTTGCGTCTGTAGGGGTTGATCCTTTGGCTACGTACACACACACACATATATATATATTTACATATACGGACAGAAAAAGAATACATACGGTAGGCTTTGCTCTGATATTTTTTTTTCTCTCTCATTCTTTTCTATATCTTTTTTTTATTTTTTTTATTTTTTATTCGGTGAGACTAACATACACGCAGTACTCGCTACAGGGATATTTGTGTCCTTCAATCTTTTTTTTTTTGCGGGAATAAAAAAAAAAGGGAGAGTAGTGGGTAGAACTTACGTAGGGTTTGTTACGTTCTGAATATCAAAGGACAATAATAACAATAGTAATAAACAGAAAGGGAATCCATTAAATACA
>JASANZ010001849.1:0-19506 GCA_030849805.1 Sergeia podlipaevii | reverse complement strand
GACTGGAAGAAAGGACATGTCTCAGGTTCAAGCACACAGGCGCGCTGCTTCTCCTTGTGTCACTACGCAGGAATTGCTCATCCAGCTCATGTCACACCTCGCCACTAAGGGTGTGACACAACTTCATCACAATACAAGTTGTCTCCCGCGTGCCGTAGAGAAATCTGAGCCTGACTATCTCGGAGGCGTTCAGCCACCTCTGCGCGACGCTGTATGCAACGATGAAAATGGCGTGCCGGCAGCTCAGACCCATTCCGCAGTGTGGCCGCTTGTGTTTTTGCTTCCTTCTACATATCATCACCCCACGAGTTCAAGTGGCCCACAACATTGCTGGGTGGGGGCTGCTGTAACTGCCATGCATGTCTCTGCAGCATATCAAGATAAGAAGGGTGCTCGCACGGCGCCACCAGCTGCACAGACCGCATTGCCGCCCACTGCAACCTCAGTCTCATGGACTCTCTCGCCAGTAGTGGTGCAAGCGGTGACTTTGCGCCCGAGACTCCCGCCACGTGCTACCGCCGCGCTTCGTGTTGGGCAGTTTATGTCGGTGGATGCACAGAAGCGAGGTGTACTTGACGCTGGGCCTGTTGATTGCGAGGAATACGATGCCCTTGAGGGCACAGCACTGCTACATGGCTTGCCTAATGTGCGTATCGTCGGTGTTGCTCGGGGTTTTCCCGAGTTCTTACAACAATCTCGTCACAGATCTTCTGGCGATGAAGGGGGAGGTGATGAGCAGCTTGTTCGCTGCTTGTGCGGACAAGAAGCGCAGCTGCGTGCACGAGAGCACTGGAAAGAATTGAGACAATGCACGCCTGCGCACATGCTTTCTCTTATTGGCAGCACCATTGAGGATACTGTAAGTGATGACATGCTTTGGTATCTTGTGCGCTATCCTCTGTGTTCTGCTCCACCAGAGAAAGTGACCTTTCTGCTTCCGTCATGTCTTGTATGCCGGAAGGTCACTGTATGTGTTGGACAGCGTAGTGTCCCACCAGCTCTCAGGGCAGCTGCACTGGAAGCTGAGGTTGCACTGAGCAAGCTGTTTGATGACATGGAGCTGACGAGCGACGATGGAAATTCGCGCGTAGTATGTGCGGTTAACACGTCGCAAGGTGGATTGAATATGAAGCAGCAGCGCCAATCTCTTTACTTTCTGACTGCTTCTTCAATGCTTGAGCGGCGGGAGTAACTAATACAGAAACACTTGATTTTACATTTTTGTCTGGCATTCAAACACTGCTATTGTGGTCGTGCGATTACCCAGAGGATAATTGACCATTCCCATTGTCGAAGAAAAAGAAAAGCAAGGCAACACAGCTTGCATTTTCTATGATCCCCCTTATGAACAGAAGAATGAAAAAAAAAAAATGATATTCTGAAAGATTTGGAGGACAGATGCAGATCAAAAGTAGAAGTAGAAGCATACATCGAAATCCGCAGTGTACACGCATTACTTCATTCTTACGTATGCGCATCATGTGCCAAATACAATGATTTCCCTTATTTTATTCTTTCTGCTTTTAAGTTTAGGAAGTCACGTAGTAATCTTTCTTTCTACATACACTAAGGGGAAATCAACACACTTATAGGCCCCAAACGTATTGCATTTTTATTCACACACACACAAACACACACGCACACACACACACACATTTTTTTCTTTTCCTTTTTTGCTAACTATATTTATAAACTGAGTTTTTCACTATTGCCTAAGTGATATCCCTCAGGTGTAAATACGCTCTTTTTTGTTTGACGGACATTATCAGGCAGAAAGAAACATACGCACATACACCACACAAAGAAGAACTCAAGAAGAGACACAAGCGGAAATACCGGTGTCTATTATTGCGAGAAGCAAATCATGGATCCTCTACAGCGACAGGAGAGCGATGAGTCAAAGAAGCCTTCGTACTATCGCGGTTTTTTTGACGCAGAAAAGCGCCGCAAGGTGGTGAATTTCGACCCAACGCTTGGCCAAACGGTGTTTGGCTCTATGATTGCTGCCCTCCCAGTAGGCCTGCTTATATACTTTGCTATGCGCCAACGCACGAAACTTGCGGTGCAGATGGCCAATGGACCTGCCAAGGGCGGCTTCATGGACACAATGCGACAGTCTATGGAGAAGATGGTAAATCCAATGGGCAACAAAGACTTCAAGGTGTCTGTGAAGGACACAAAGTTCAAAGACGTGGTGGGCGTGCCTGAGGCGCTTGCAGAGGTACAGCAGTATGTGAACTTTTTGAAGACTCCTGAGAAATTCACCCGCCTCGGCGCTCGCCTTCCGAAAGGATGCATGTTGACAGGCCAGCCAGGAACAGGCAAGACGATGCTCGCCAAGGCTGTGGCTGGAGAGGCCGACGTGCCGTTTTTTAGCTGCAGTGGCGCCGATTTTATTGAAGTGTACGCGGGCTCAGGCCCAAAAAGGGTCCGTGACTTATTCAAGGAAGCCAAGAAGGAGGCCCCGTCTGTCATTTTCATTGACGAGATCGATGCGGTTGGATCGCGTAGCAGCGGTAACGGTGCACTTGGCCTAAGCAGCGAGGAGAACCGCACCATTAATCAGCTTCTTGCCGAGCTGGATGGCCTGCAGGCGAACGAAGCGGTCGTCGTCTTTGCCGCCACCAACTTTATAGAGAGTCTGGATAAGGCTCTGCTGCGAGAGGGCCGATTTGACCGCAAGGTGGAGATCCCAATGCCGGACAAGGAGGCACGGGAGACTATTTTTCGCCATTATCTCAAGAAGGTGGTGTCCGCTGACGCTGATACTGAAGCCAAGTGCATGGCGGAGCTCACGCCAGGTGTGTCACCCGCCACCATCGCTGCAATTGTGAATGAGGCCGCGCTCAGCGCCGCTGTGATGGACAAGGCTACCGTCACGCACACTGAACTTCTTCCCGCTATTGATGATGTATTGGTAGGGAAGAAGCACCGCAATCGTATGGCGGATGCCGCTGCTCGACGTGTCGCATTGCACGAGAGCGGACATACGTTGGCTGCATGGCTGCTCAAAGAGCAAAGCGATGTCATTAAGGTATCAATCATCCCTAGAGGGTCTGCCGCCGGCTTCACTCAGCAGGTGGGACGAGAGGTGCTTGACATGTCGACCGAGTTCTCGCTTTTTACAGATGTATGCGTCATGCTTGGTGGGAGGCTTGCAGAGATGACACAGTACGACAACTTGACCACTGGAGCACAAGATGATTATCAGCGTGCGACACAGAACGCTATCAACCAATTTTTGGCCTTTGGAATGTCCCCGCAGAACGTCGGTCTTCTCTCTTACGAGCCGCAGCGCCTTGTCGAGGGCCGCATGCACCAGAAACACTCTGAAGAGACCCAGAAGATGGCTGAGGAGGAAGCTGCTCGACTTGTTGACGCCGCCTACACGTTTGTGCAGTCGCTTTTCAAGAAACACGATGCCACATTAAAGAAGTTGGCCTCTGAACTGTTCGAGCGGAAGGAACTCCTACGTGGGGACCTGGAGGCTATCATTGGCACGCGCGCTGATGTTGCTACTGAAACGGTGACCGCTGAGGCGCGCGGGGCGTTAACACGCTTCGTGAAAGCCTCCGAGGAGGCGGCGCTGAAGTATGGCACCAGCCGCGAAAGTATCATTGGTGGCTTGGCGACTGCAGCATAAAGGAGGAAGCATGGGGTAGTGGTATGATTTTGACTTTAAAAAGGGAATTTCAACACACACATACACTAATCTTTTCCTTTTTCTATTTCTGTAGGCGTTGTATATTTGTGGCAGTTATCGCACTTTTTTTTTTGTCATATTCACAACTATTGGTCGTACTGAAGAACAACATAGAGATACCCGAACATCATCATTCTTTGGGAGCCTTGGCGACTGAGAGAGAGAGAGATGGAGGGTGGGAGAGAGAATATAACGAAAAGGGAAGATGCGCAGACTACACTGAATTTTTGCGATTATTCTTTTCCTCATTTCTTTTTTGCTTTATAGTTGTTATGATTTTTTTTCCTTCCCTATTTCTAAATGGCATTAAGCATCATTGCCTTCCTTCCTTTTCTTTTTTGATGCTTAAGGTGCTATTATACAAAAAATCATTAGGTCGTTTGCATTCTGCCACCATTAAGGCTTTACAAGTTATCTTCATCTCTCACTAATCAGGAAAAGGGAACACATACAACTTTGCACTCTTTCAGCTTCATGACGTCCGCTCCTCCGCCCACCGCGGCGGCTCGCGCTTACAACAAGATGGAGTACCAGACGATATATCCCCAGTATCTCGATGCTACGCTGACTCCTAAAGACGGCCGCCGCCTCACTAAGACTCAGTCGGTCGATCACCCCACTATTGAAGAAATGGTGATTGCCCTCCATGAGTTGGGATACAAGTCGTTTATGTGCGAACGGAACAAGTCGCTGCCGCGCGCGCAGGGCACTCACATCTACCCAGTGGTGCCTCGTGGATGCCTCAAGGTGGCGATCAAGGAACCCGCCAGTGCACACTACATCAAGAAGAGTGAGTTCGATACCCAAACGCGGAATGCATGTATTCCTGGCATTGAGAGTAAGCAGGAGTTGCTTAGGCGCATTGCAGCCAATATAAAGGCCAAGAACAATCCACGGCCTGAGGTGCCCACTGTAGCGTCAATAGTTTCTTCCATGACATCTGCCCATACGAAGGGTGGCAAGAAGTAGTGGACCTTGTAGCATGTCGTGCGATGGCTCATACACCACATCATCTGCTTGGGTGTACGTTTATTGTCAATATCTGCTTCTGTTACAAGAGGATTTGCGATTGTGTGTTGGTGCGTCGATGAAATGCTTTTTTTTTGTTGTTCTGTGGGCGCCGTTTATGCCACGCATGTCATTCCAACTATCTTCAAATAACAAGAGCAATAACGTCAAGAAGTTGCTAAGGAAACAAGAGCATACAGATTGGATGGATTGAACAGACACATGTTTCTTCTATGCACTTTTGATGGGAGTGTAACCGCTCACTGCGACATGCCACTATCTTTCTCTTTCATTCCCTCTTACGGCACAACATTAGCTATTTGACAATATTTTGCCTTTGAAAATTGCCATGCTCTTTACTTTTTTTCTTTTTTTGCCTTGCATCTTTCATAAGCGACACAACGATCAGATACACATACACCGAACTCTAAGGGTTAGGGCTACTTCCACCTTTTTTTGGCTTGCCATGAAGGACTCGTCCTTTCCACTGCTTCCATGCTTTTCGCTTGATAACATCAATGTGGATCATCCAGAAGTCGCTGCCTCATCACTAATGCGCCAACGAAAGCTGCGGCAAGAGAGAGGCGGCTTACCACCTCCGGACGGGGCCTGGCGTATAGATGCAAAGGACATCGATATGCAAAAAGGTAGCATCAGCCGTGTGAGCCCTGCAGTATGGGAGCGGGGACAAGGGGGTGGAGATAGTGATGCGACACCTGATTCATTATTGGTTGCACTGAAGGATGTTAGCTTGGCACGTGAGGATATCATGACCGACATTTCTAAGGTTGCACGTGTGTTGTCCCGCATTGAGGCTAGCAACTATGATAAGGACGGCAGGCTACAGGTGTACCTTGTGCGATACTATGCATTCACCATGGAGGATAGCAGACACTACCAGTACTTGATGGAGTGCTGCGACTGCTCGCTCGCAAGTGTCCTCTCGAGCGCTGACGTCGCCTGGCGTCTGACCGAGAAGCAGTGCAAACGCATTGTGTGGCAAGTGACCACCGCGCTCAATCATCTACATACTGTTGCCGGGGTTGTTCACATAGATGTAGGCCCATCGAACATTCTTCTACGTAGCCTTCATACATCTGATCAGACAGCTAGGGGTGGCGGTGTCAGCTGTCGAGTGGAGCTATCGGGGGGTGAATGGGAAGTGCGACTTGCAGACATGGACAACGCATTGCCAATAGGCGAGGTACCGGTGTGCTTCTGCGGTTCGCTGCTATACTCCCCACTGGAGGTCCTTGCGTCAGACGACAACAGAGATGGTGCCACTCTTGCAGCGCATCCTTCCCGAGATATCTGGGCCCTAGGAGTTCTCATTTATGAGCTACTGCGTGGGGAGCAGGGCAGCCATCCATGCGTTTCTTCTTGTGCGCGGCACAACTGTTCTGGCTTGGGGTTTTGGGATCTTCTTGCGTGTCTGGAGGAGGGTTGCAACGGCGGGGATCGTGTGACACGTGAGCTGCTGGATGAGAGCCTTAGCCATTTCAGTGCGAGTGCACGAGAGTTCGTGGCAGCGTGCTTGCGCTGGGACCCAGAGGCCAGACCCAGTGCTGCTGAGCTCCTACGAATGCCTTGGCTGCACCACCACTCGTAAAATTCACAACGTTCACTGTTTATTTTGCGTACGCACAACAAAGAAAAATATGAGTCAAGTAAACGTGTGCGTACTCTTCTTTAGCACTGGTGAGGCGGAAGAGCATGTTATTATTTTTTTTTTTTTTGTCATTTTGCTGCATTGCTGTCCTTCAAAAAAAAAGGCTATTTTGATCTCATCTTTTTCCTTTCTTTCTTTCTTTACGCAGTGGCGCACTTTCTTTTTTTGGCGTTCACACAGAAAGTGCATTGCTCAAGGAGAAACACACACACTGCTTTGTGAAGCAGCAGTGAACATCTTCCTTCTTCTTATACAAGCACGCACACATATATTCCTAGGTAGCTACACGTACATTTATATATACACTACCCATGAATCGTATTATTAAAGTTAACGCAGGTGGGCGTTGTTTCCAGACATATCTCTCTACTGTCATGCGCTACCCAGAAACTACTTTTGCAAAGTTGTTTTCCGCATCGGCTCCCGCTCTCGCACAGCAGGAACCACAGCTGTCACAGGATGAAGTGTTCCTGGACGTCAATCCCGCGGTCTTCGAGCGGGTGCTCGACTTTATGCGCACTAGCCACATTCAACTTCCTGTTCACGACGATGCCCTTCGCGCTGGGCTTGTGTACCATCTGAATGCATGGGACCTTATGGCCTACGCCTTCCCCCCGTCTTCTGTGGCGGCAGACGGCGACGGCGGTGATGTAGAGGAAAGTGGTGACAGGCGGCAGCTAGTGATTATGCCAGACACATGTGTTGTGCAGCTGTGTGACCACATGCAGCATGATCAAGGTGTGAAGCGACATGCCATGACCATCACGTATGGCGCTGATGGGTTTCGGCTGCGCAGGCTTACACAGGCCATTCGCCGGGATCTCAATATGCAGCTATCCTCTACGTACTGGCAGTGCTATCAAACCAACGAACGTGCGGCGTTTTTTACCACTACAAAGGTGGCCAACGGCGCAGCAGATCTTATGACGACGTCCATTACACAGCGGGTGGTTGAGCACACTGAGCATCTCGGGTACCACTTATCCAGTTCATACGTGACGCTGAGTCCTGACGTAGTTCACACAAGTGTTCGTATGCTCATACACAACTTCATCTTTCGTCGCACGAGGCTGCCAGTGATCGAGCCAGCGGATGAGGCCGCACTTGGTGACAGCGAGGGTGAAGACGAGGACGAAGTGCTGGAGACTTTTCAGAACTTTGAGCCTCGGCACGTTGGGCCCCAGAAGGTCCAGTGGAAGGATAGTGATGCAGCCTCGGTGCCTCCAGCGAAGGATAGAGCCCGTGATATCTGGCATGCGTAGGTGCTGAAAGCGTGGACACAATGCACACAACAGAGAACGAAAGAAAGCGAGACATTTTTTTTTTTGGTTTGGAAGTCGGAGCGACGGTAAGGTGGTGTGGGTGAGTGATATAAGAGATGTTTTGGCATAATTGATGCAATGAATTCACAGTTAACCTCTATAAAATGGATCAACAAAAGTAGTTTTACGTGTAGAAGCAATTGAGCTACACGATGATTACTGTGTGCTTTTTAGAAACCACATAAGCACGCACACACATGGTTCGTGGGACGCTTTACTGATGTGACTGCGGGTGCACACTTGAAATGACGAGCACACTTCTCCCTTTCCATTTTTATATATATCTTTCATAACTACTAGGATACTCTTTTTGTATTTATTGCAAAGGTTACTCATACATTTACACACACACACACACACACACACTTTTTTCAAGAAGTCTTCCCCACATTTATAAAATCAAGAGGCGACACTCCTTTTATAAGCAGCACAGAATCTAACTTGCCTGGACACGCAATGTCAGCCTCTACCAGCAACTACAAGGCAACGCACAAGCTGGAGGACCGCAAGAAAGAGGCGGAGAAGGTCCGTGAGCGGGCGCCTGATCGCGTGCCCATCATATGTGAGCGGGCAGAGAATTCGTCTGTTCCCGATCTTGACAAGAAGAAGTTCCTTGTTCCCGCTAACGTGGATGTCGGCAACCTGCTTGTCAGCATTCGCAAGCGCATCGCGCTGGACGAGAGCAAGGCTATCTTTCTCTATGTTTCTGACACTATGCTGCCCAACACCTCTCTTATTAGCGACTTGTACAACAAGCATAAGGACGAGGATGGATTTCTGTACGTGACGTACTCTGGTGAGAACACTTATGGATAAACGGAGGGAATAAAGAACGCATCATATAGACTGTCTTGTAGGCAGTTGTGTATGATATCGCAGGCATCTTGTTGTACGCGAAAAGCGCACAAAACATTTTTTTTTATTGCTTTAAAATTTACTATGCATTTGCTTTTTGAAGAAAAAAAAGGAAAGGCGGGGAATGAAAAAGAAATCTACATGACGCTACTGCGTGTGATTATGTGCGCATGAGAAAAAATATATACAAAGAGGGGGGCTATTGAGCACCGGAAAAAAAGAAGATAAGTTTAGGAAGCATGTGTGAGTTCTATGTGGCGTTGCCTTTTTATTTTATCTTAAGGTGCTTAAGTGACAAGAATCGTCTCCTGTTGATTTCATATGCACATTGTAGTTTTCTACGGAGTAAAAGTGAGTAGTGAGAGGTTTATATGTATATTTACAACAGTTGCAGTATGCACCAATTGACTACAGATTTGTGCAACTGTGACTGCAATGAGGCTTTTTTATTTATTTATTTGTCGCTTCACAACAATGACGTGACACAGTCTCTCTTTTTTTAGAAAATTATTATTTTGCGTTACTTTTTATCTGCTAAGATGAACAATAGGGGGCGGAGGAAGGAAGGACGTCTTTACTGAACGAAAAGAACATTGCCCTTTGCAGCGATGACGATTAGAAGAGTGAGAGATGCTACCGCTGCTTTTTTTTTTTTTTTGCTTCTGCTTGACATTTTTTTTCAAATATATATATTTTTTACAACACCTATAGATACTTTGCATAGTGTCTTTACCTACGTCAGGTCAAAACGAAAACTGTAGAACATATATGCATATAGTTGGGTGAGAAGCTCTGTGCAAGCGAACTGTTTGTTGGGCAGCAAAGTATCTAGCAAGATATATTTTTCTTTACTGGGTAGCCAAGCCCTATTTCTCATGGTAGCATACGAAAAATGAACGATCCATTGAATCTGAAGAACAGAGCTCACTTTTTTTTTTTTTTTAAATCCCCCCTTTTTTTCTGAGACATCTGCCCTGGCTGTTTTATTTATCTTTATTCTCTTTTTTTTAGGCTCATACAAGCAGCCACCAGACAAAAACAAAAAAAAGCCTGGTGTGTGTAGAGTAGGTGTATTGCTGGTGCTCGTGTCACCCATAATTACGTATAAAGACACACACAGGGCATTTTTTTTTTCTTGCGTGTTTGTTTGTTTGTTTGTTTGTGAAGCTTGATTACCATTAACAGACCATGCCGTCCTTCAAGGCAAGCAATGCACCGGCACAGCGCGAGTTGATAGCGTTGGATGGAATACGGCAGGGAAAGGTACCCATTGTCTGCGAAAGGCACTCAGACTGCTCGTTAGTCGACATTGAAAAGAAGAAGTTTCTTGTAGCCAACGACATGCTAGCGCGCGAGTTTGCGACGGCTCTTCGGCGTCATCTTGAAGCTCACTTACAGACGAAAATAGACTTGCTAGTGGAAGGCGGTGCATTGTTTCCCTCCACTGAGAATACACTGATGCAGCAAATACATGCCCTGCTAAGAGACAAGGATGGACTTTTGTATGTTTTCTATACAGATGCAAGCATCAAAGTGCCAGAACACACACATGATGAATTCCACACCCCAGAGGCAAAGTCCTCGCATGCTCTTTGCGGCGACGAGGAGACATCTTCTGGTGAGAACTGTAATGGAGAAGAGCATATGACGGCAAGGCAAGGGCGGATGTCGAAAGGGACGGAAATGGAGGATGTAGAGAAAGCGCCTATTTCAGACGCTGATACACCGCTAGAAGCGCCCCGCACGATTAACATTCTTTGCGTGAAGGTAGAAGGGGCTTTGGCTCCAGAGTTAAGGTACCATGAGTTCACAGCTCTCGCCGATTCTGCACTTGCGGAGCTGACCAAGGCTATCAAGCAGCAAGTAATTTATAGCGAGGACACTACTAGAGACGCTTTACAACACTCACTCGTGCTTATCATTGATAACATTTTGCTTCCAGCGACTAGTCACACAGTTACAGTGGGTGATGTGTGGTTGCGCTTTAGTGGCAGTGCTTCTAACAAAAGGGATGAATCTGGTGCGTTGCTCGTAATTTCCTACGCATACAGTGACGTTGAAGAGGAGAGTGACTCCACAAAACTACTTTCTTCCTTCGCGGCTACTGAGCGTGCGAAGTGTGCAGGGAAGGGAAGCTACAAGAACTCTCATAGCTTTGCTGACCGGTTCAGAGAGTCATCAGTGGCCATCAAGCAGGGCAAAGTTCCAATTGTGTGCGAAGTGGCTGCGGGATCGATTGCTCCAAACTTGAACAACAGAAAATTCCTTATAGACCCTACTGCCTCTGTTAGAGCTCTTGTCATTTTGCTTCGGCAGTGCATTAGGGAGACTGCCACAGGCGCCATAAACGGCAGGAGACTCCCCTTTACTCGCATCTATTTGCTTGTTGCTGGTGGCATGCTCACCACTGATACCATCTCGATTGGCGATCTACACCGATACTACAAGGACGAAGATGATTTTCTGTATGTAACGTACTCGTACGAGCGACCGGGGCCAGAGGTACGCCATATCGGAGAGTATCGCAGCTCCCACTCATTCAAGGAACGACTGCGGGATGCGAACAAGGCATTACAAACGGGACGTATTCCAATTGTGTGTGAACGAAAAGAAAACTCAAATGTGCCACGTGCAAAGCAACGGAAGTTTTTTGTTATGGGGGATATGAGCGTGGGCACCTTTTACATATTGCTGCGCGAGCGCGTTATGGCAGAGGTGGGGCAGCCGGTATACTTGTTTATTGATGGTACACCAGTTGCAGTGGATTTGGTGCTGATGAGCGAACTCTACGCAAAATACAAGGATGAGGATAAAATGTTGTACGTTTCGTACGCGGGTGAGCCATCATACTACTAAGGTAGTATGCCCTTCCACAAGAATGAGCTTTCAGGGGAGGATGAGGAGGATGGGGAGGGTAAGCTACTTATCAACATTAGTTTGTGACGCGTTTCAGATGTTCTGTGAACGCGCATTTATTAGTTTAGATTGTCACCGGTAGATTCTTTTATTAAGTTCACATGGGAGAGGTTTATATGCGTGCTGCTGCTTTGTTTCTTTAATGAGGGTTGGTATTTGGCGTATCACACGCAGGAGCAGTGAGCGCATATTGGGCTGCACAATTTTTACTAACAGAAGGGATGTAAAATAGAAAAAAAATCGATAAATAACAACACCAGCATGCGCACTATCTTCCTCCCTCTTTCTTTGTAAGACGAGAGCACAGACAATCTAGAATCTAGATGCAGTGTAAACAGAATAGCAGACACACAAAGGCTTTCTTTGCGTTTCACTATATTTATAGGAGGAATAGAAGAAACAGAAAGTTTGGTAGAGGTTTTTTTTTCCAATGTTGAACAGATTCATGTAAACAGTACTGCCACTTTTTACTAAGGAGGGAAATAAAGAAAAATGTGAGAGGGAGTCAAAGACACATATCAGTGATCTGCTCATTTACGTGGCAAATGCGCAATACGCAGCGTTTGTTTTTATAATTTACTTTTTTTTTCTTGAAGTCATTTTTTTTTTTTTGCATTTTTGAAATATTCTGCCACTCACAAAAATATTGTTATTTATACCAAAACAAAAACAACAACAACAACATATGGATGCTCGTGTTGCAGGCGGTAGTGGGTTAATTATTGCACGACTGGGAGTTCTATTGTAGCAGTAATAGCAGCATTCTTTTTCATTGCTTTTAGCATACCCCAACTCTTCTTCTCTTCTTCATGTCACAGTTAAGGAATAGCCGCAAGAGGACAACATACAGACATACACATAGTTGCAATCGATTACATAGAAATCATTAATTGTTATCATTCTATTTTGCGGCCATTATTGTAGAATTGGTCTTTTGATAGGATTAAGCGACGCAGCAAAAGAAAGCGAGGAATAGACACATGCTCTGCTGTAAAGCTAGTCAATGTCTGTTCCTTCGATGGCTTCCGTTACTGTCGTGCATATGTGCGTTAGTGTCAACGTTCATTTTTGTCATAAGCACAAGGTCACAGTACACTGACTTGGGCAAGAATCCCTACACTGCTCTAGTGAAGGCAGTGTGCACAAACAGCGGCGGCTTTGCGGTAGCTAGCGTGGTTCAGAGAGAGAAGGCGCGTACTTGGCTTTCTGCGGTGTCGCAGTCGCAAGTTCGATTTTCAGCAGACGCCAACAACAGTTTTGCAGCGCGGAGCGGCATTGTCGTGCGTGACCGCTATCGTTTGGAGAGCGTGGACTGTGCGTGGTCAACAGGTGGATGGCCGTCCTCGCCCTCCTTCTCTCTCCACACCATTAGGTGGCATTCGTTCTTTATTCATGGCAGTGCTGGAGGGTCTTCTCAAGGACAGTTCTGGAGTTGTGCGCTTGCGCTTCAGGCCATGTATTCCACTGGGAAGGAGACAGCGCCAGTAGATTCATATACATTTCACTTTGGTGAAGAGGCAAATGCGCACAGGGGCCTGCTGATTTGCCGGCAGGCTGACTTCGTTGCTGATACGCTGGAAAAGGTGTTTCGGAATGTTGACGTAGGCGTGGCGCGCAACTTGATGGCGACAGATACACACAAAGCGTGGCTGGTTGGACACTCTATGGGTGGCATTGTTGCACGTGTGGCGGCTCTTCTGGTAGATCTTTCTACAGTCCCACTTCTTGGGGTGCTTACTTTCAACAGTCCACACACGTTCCCTCCACTATTTTTAGATCGGCCGATGCGAGATGTGTATGAGGCGTTGCGCATGGCTTCCTTGGCTCCTGAAAAAAGTGACGACGACGACGACTCAAAGAAGGGCGTGAAAGACAATGTCACTCCTCTCAGCTCAAAACTTCTGATTGCTGGCTGTGCTCGTGGCGACCACCAGCGTTGTGCTATGCTGCTCTCGAAAAGGCGATCTTTAGCGCTGTTCTCGTTGTCCTCGGGAGAGATGGACCTGCAGATTGAAACCGCTACCGCGTCTATACTCAGCAGTAGTGATGATAAGCGTTGCTCACGGCGACCCGGCAGCGTTGCGAAACATTTTTACGTGACGCAAGACAAACACGTGTGCGGGCATTCCAACTCACATGATGGTGTGCTGCGAGACGCTTGTGCAATGCACTTTGCATCCGCGTTGGTTGTTAATTTAGACGTGGACGTGCTTTTCGCCAGCACTGTCTTGCTCTCTTTACCCCACGATGAGAGACTATCGGTACCTATCTTGGCGTCGTGGGGGCGGTACTGTTGGCTGGGCCACTTATGGGGCGTTGCTGTGTGCACGTTGGTGTTGTACATACTGCTTCAGGCTGTTATACCACTTTATATTGAGGACAGCAAGAGCATCAAGATCTTACCCACCGTTGTTGCCAACAGCCGGCACCGTGCACAGCAGACGAAAGAGTTTGCCGTTCGTGTAGGTACCAAGGCCCTGGAGGCAAGCCCAGTTCTTCAATGCGGAGGGCTCTTTTATTCAGCACAAGTGGCACAGTTGTCTGCACATTACATATCGTGTTTGAGAACTGCAGAAGGTTGCTGCGAGGACAGCGAGTACTCTCTGTGGCATCTTCCTGCACTCCCCCCTCTAGGCCAGTATGGCTGGCTGGCAAGGATGTTACTCTCTCTTGCTCCTTTCAGCGTGGGCCTTGTTGCCGCGATGGGCGTAGTGGGCTTTGCCCGATCAGTACAGAGGTTATCCTTGCACATTCCATACTATCTATCCAGGATATCATTTAGTCGACCGTTTATTCACGTTCTTTTGCTCTACGTTGTCATGACGTTTCTTCTTGCAGCGTCTGTTTCCACCAGAGCACTGGCTTGGCTGGCTCTCTCACTTCTTTACTTGCTCTTCTCGAGACCTACGAATGAAGACTGCGGCCTGCCACCAGTGCACCTCTCCACTTCGCTGTACGCTTTGATCCACGCTATGCAGCTGCAGCCATTCTTTACCATCCGCAACGCTGTTGTATCCGGCACCTTTGATGACTGGTCAAGTGTTGATGGTGGCGTATATGTGACAGAAGCAAGTCTAATGATCTTACTGATGCTCCACAAAAATGCCACAAGGCCTAGTTCAGGCGGAACAGGCGAACGACATAAGGTTAACTTTTTTTTAGTACGGAAGGCTCTTTCGGACGGCTGCTTCAATATTGTGAAGGGTGCCTGTCTGTTGACCGCCTTTGTAGGCTTAGCAACGTTTGCTGCCTTCTCACCTGTGGAGTTTTGCAACACAACATGGCTTCTACTCTGCGTGTTGCCAACGCTTTTGTTTTGGACAGCGTTTTTGCCGTCTCGAGCGTAGCGTACCCTAATACATTCACTCCACAAAGGGTCAGAAATGTGAAGTGTCAGTCCTTCATTTAACCCAAGTTCAGTAGGGTTTTTTGGTTCCGCATTTTGAAGTGAACTGGAAAATTTGCCACTTTTTTTGTCCAACAAAAGAATGGTACGTTATTCAGCGACTGCTACGCTACCACGTGAATGCATACGATTATTATCAATACTGTAGAAGCGACGTTTTAAGACCAGTAATATTTACATGCTCATATATTCTTTTCCTTTATTTTATCATTCGCTTTTGTATTTGCCACAAGGAATTCTCCTCCTCTTCCTTTCTCTCTCTCTTTTTTTTTTCTCTCCATCTCAACTATGGCAATAGCCGCACAAGAGACAACCTTTTTGTCATAGCTAAAGCGGCAGCGGTTTATACGTCTTTCACTTATGACTCGTTTGCTCCTTCTAGCTTTTTCTTCTTCTCCACGCTACAGTGGGATCGACATTCAGCAATGAATGGTATGCAAGCCATTTCGCCTGCACTACGGCAGTCAACAGCTGAAAGGGTGGAGCTATCAGAAGGACAATATCTGCTGCTGTTGCGGTGGAGCAGGAGACCTTTGCGCAGGTAGTACGACCGCAAGTCTTGTATTGCTCGATAATTCACTGTAAAGATGAGTGTATCGTGGATGCAGTCCCCACATTGAGCCTTTGCCAAGGCTGTGACGCGGGCTACGGCATGGATGCGGACGGAGAACGCTCCGCTGATCGCATGCGCTCCAACAGCTGCATCAAATTCACGGATGGGTATGTACCCAAGTCAAATGCCTCTATTGAATGCAATATCACACGCTGTATTGTCTACTCTTCAGACAACATCTGTACGGTCTGTGCTTCAGGGCACACACTTCATCAAGGTGAGTGCCACAAGTGGTTTATTGCAAACTGCAGGGCATGCGACGCCGACGAGAAGTGCTTGACTTGCGGCGAGGGATACACGCTGCACAACAACCAATGTATTCCACACTTTGTGCTCCACTGCAGATTATGCATAGCCGCTGATAGGTGCGATCGTTGTGAGCACGCGTACAAGTTGCTTGACATCACAGGCAAGCGCTGCAATTGGGTGGGATTTTCACATTGCTCTGATGACAACGTATGCGACGAATGTACCGAGGGCTACTCTGTGTCTGCACGCGGCGGCTTCTGCGTACCTTGTGGTATTGCGAACTGCGAGCACTGCACGTACGACATGATGTGCGACCATTGCGCGCCGAAGTACACCATATCTCGTGACGAGAGTGAGTGCGTCTCGTGTGATGTGGATGGGTGTGAGAAGTGCGACGCCGCCGATGTGTGTCGCAAGTGTGAGGCTGGACATACTCTTGTGGACGGTACCTGCGCGCGCTGCGATATACCTGGCTGTGCGGGATGCTCTGCGAATGACCAATGTGCCAAGTGCCGCCCCGGATACACACCTTCTGATGACAAGAAACAATGTGTGGAGTGCATGGTTGCTTCGTGCAGCAAGTGCGATGAGCCAAACCACTGTTCCGTGTGTCGTGATGGCTACCAACCTTCTCCAACAGGTGACGGTCGCTGCATCTCCTGCCACATGACTGGCTTCGTGCGATGCTCCACTGCTGACCACTGCGCTGAGTATGAGCCCGGGTACACGCACCTGTACAACCGCACCTGTGCCAAGTGTGATGTCCCGCACTGCCGCGAGTGTACCGACCCCAACTTGTGTGGCACGTGTATTGATGGGTACTCTGTGCTTGCTGACGGCAGCAAGTGTATTGAGTGCGGCGTGGCGCATTGCCAGCATTGTGGTAAGGACAAGTGGTGTGAGTTCAGTGACCCCGGCTATTCTGTCTTCAAGGAGAACGGTCAGTGTGTGACGTGTGGCATTGATGTGATCTTCTTTAATGTGCGGAGTCCGCTGAACCCGGCTGACCACGCGTCGCGCAACTTTGGAGTGTGTCGAGGCTACTCAGGCAGCGTGACTGTACTGAGCTCCGGCTACGGCTCCGCCCTCCCGTCGCGGCGCACCACGCACTGCCCACTGCTTGACAAGGCGCAGTAGGGTGATGTGGCGCAAACGACATCTACTGTATATGTGTGAAGACCAGGGAGGATGGAAGGTAGATTGCGAAATGGTAGAGGTAGCCTATGGGGGTGGTTCCATTGCCACAGTCCCTACGGGAACAGAAGAATCACTGTTAA
The DNA here is from genome assembly GCA_030849805.1 of Sergeia podlipaevii. NCBI lineage: Eukaryota > Euglenozoa > Kinetoplastea > Trypanosomatida > Trypanosomatidae > Sergeia > Sergeia podlipaevii. The sequence goes on along the minus strand of JASANZ010001849.1, from coordinate 2,488 downwards.
CTAACTTGCTTAGGCACCGTGCTCTGACGTAGCTAACGTGATATGCGATGAACGGCTAGCGAATCCATTGCTAGACGCAGAAGCCTTGATTACGTTCCTCTTCTCCTCTCTCCTCTTCTCTCTCCATAGTATTGTGACAATGCCGATACTGAGCTAGCTGCAGTGATTGAATGTCACCTTGCGGTGCTTGACTGGCTCTCCTGGCTGCTCTGGATGCCTCGTGTGTGTGTGTGTGGATCCTGAGCATATGTGGTGGTGTGGGTGTGTGCGCATAATCTTGGGGCATTCTCTTTGTGGCAACACTTGGATTAGCAAAATATGGTAAATGGTAAATGGTAAGTGGAAAGATTGATGGAGTGCCGGGGCTCACACGATGCTGCTCCCGGTGATTGCTGTGTATGGCTGACTGTATGAATGCACTCTCACACACACCTCCTATCCTCTGTCTCTCTATATATCTTCCTTTGTTGTTCACTACTTAAGCACGTGCTTTGTTTGATTTATCAAGTCAAATAAAACGATAGGTTTTTTGTTGTAGGTTTTTGTTGTTGCCATGTCCCACTTTCCAGTTGGAGAATTAGAGCGTAGGTTGGCGGAGATCAGGAGCCTCCGTGAAAAGAACTTTATCACGGAGGAGGTATCTCAGCACATGTCGGCGGTGGTGTTGGAGGGGTACGCGACAGATATTCGCGAAAGGCCTCAGAGGCTACAGCAGGGGACGGAGGGTGACATGGTCACACTCCTAAGCCAGGTCGGCAACGGCCTGGTCGAACCCTGGCGCCTCCACATGGCCCGCGCGCAGAAGGTGCGGGATTCGTGGGCGTTAATGGCGGAGACAAAGGGCACACTGGCCTACCACCGCAAGCGGTTTGAGCAGCTTGTCCGCGGTGGGTCTCTAGGCCCCGCTGAGGTCATCGTCGGGTTGTGCCTTTTATACCCCCCTGAGGACGACCTGGAAGTGGGCATGCACAATGCCTTGTGTTTGCTCTTCCATACACACTCATCCGACCGTGTGCTCCTTCACAACTGGACCATCGTACGTCGGATGTCAGAAATGGACCAAATGAGCTGGGGGCCGATCGTGCCTCACCTCCCCTATCCGCTGTTTCCGGACGACACCCTTGGCGACCTCAACGCCAAGGTATACGAAGCAGCGACGGTTTACATGCCCCTCTACATGGGGGGTAGCACCGCTGAGAGAGAGGACCCTTTCGCAAAGCTCTACAAGCTCCGCGATCAGGGCACCGGGGGTGTCAGCATCCACGGCGGTGGCACAGCTGATTCCGGTTTTGCAGACTCAGGCGTGATGACTGTGCAGAACGCCCTTGACGCCTATGCCCGCAGGCAGAACGTTTCGGTGTCTCACGCACCCCCTCCGGCGTTTCAAAAGGGAGGAAAGCAACAACAGCAACAACAACAGCAACAGGGAAAAAACGGGCAACCCCCGCTCCTGTAAGATTGAGCGGGGGTTCCGTACAAGGGCCCACTTTACCACCAGAGGAGCTCATAGGTGGTGATTTTGTTTTTGGCAAGACGTCCAATGTCGAGCTTGACGCCATCTATAAGCGTTACTTGACCGACAGCGCAGATGTTCTTGCCTGTGCCACGCTGCCGCAGCTGACCGTTCCAGTTGCAGACAGCATCACCGAGTATGTCGCTGAGCGCGGCCGCCTCTTCCTTCCGCTCTTTCTGCGCCACCACTGGATGGCTGGCGTCCTGACAATGAGCCAAGACCAGGTCTTGACGCTGCGCGTGTACGACTCGGCCCCCTCCATGGCAGTGCACAAGGACCTGCATCGCACTCTGCCGCGTTACTTCCCCGGTATCCAGATCCAGAAGGCACGCAGCGCACGGCAGACTGTAGGGAGCGACGATTGCAGCCTCCACATGACGGCGCATTTCTTTGCCAAGGCAAAGGGTGTGCCTATTTCGGACGGCACCACGATTGCCTGCCGCCTGCGGCCACTCTGTGAGAGCGCCATACGTTCTTGCATGCCGAAGGAAGAGTTCCTTTCCCGCATGTATAGCGAGCTCGCCCTTGCTCGCCAAAGGAAGGCCACTCCGCATGCCGCCACTCCCCCACCCCGACCTGCACAGTCCGACAGACCCCAGAACATGGCGCCTGTCGATCTCAGAGGAGGTGGGCCTGCGCGCACTACTGCGGCAAAGTCTTCGAAGATGAAGGCAGGGAAAACGAAAGCACCCAGTAAAGCAAAGAAGCCCACTGGGAAGCCAGTCAGCAAACGGCAGAAAGCGCCGGCTAGCAAGCCACGTTGCGCCATGGCCACAGCCAAGCGCGCAACAGCAGCTACCCAAGCTCCTGCCCAGGCCTCTGAAAAGGACATCCAAATCGATGTCACGGGGCTCGTTCGCGAGTATGCCCAGCACGAGAAGGCTATTGCACGCTGGGAGTTATGTTACCTCGGTGTTGCAACGGCCCTTTTGCGGGCGACAGAGGGCTCCAGGCGCTCCCTCACGGTCAACTCTC
>JASANZ010001848.1:0-19357 GCA_030849805.1 Sergeia podlipaevii | reverse complement strand
CCCGTCTGTCGTGCAGCGACGGGGAAAGCCATTGGAACCTCCGCACCTGGAGCCTCAAAAGGCATTCTTCTTACTTGAGGCGGCGAGCGAGCCCTCGCTACACTCGCTGCTTTGAAGGAGTCATAGAGATCCGCAACCGCACGCCCAGATAAGAAACTGCGTCTAGAAGGTCCCCGCAAGGACTCCTGTTGCCTCTTTCCTGGTAGCAACGACGATGATGCCCGCCACAACGGTGGCACATATAGAGATGACTTCGTGTTGATCTCCTTCTTCGTCACTTCTACTGATGCGCCGCAATGGTCGTAGTCAATATCGAAGGGCGTGAACGGCTTGCGAAGCGCAGGGATGGGGTCCAACGACCGTCTGCCTAGCTGAAACTCCTGAGGTACCGTTGACTCCCGCCACTTGGGTCGCCGCCGCTGGCGCTGATGCTGATCGCCTGTACCGCTGCCGTGCTCTGTGCGTGCCTCGAAAAATGCCCCTCGTACACCCCATTCAGTAGCGCGCAGGTGCATCTCTCTCTCCGCCTCCAGTTTGCGCTGTCGCGCTTCGGCCTGCCTCTGCACGTGCCGCAGGGCCTCGGGGGCAGTAAGCAGCCTTTTCCCGTTCGCACGAGCTTCATCACCATCATTATAATCATTACCGTAGCTCCCGGCGTGGTTGTCCGTGGGGTTGGTTTCAGGGTCGCGGTATTGCAAGTGCCATGGCGCGGTCTGGCCTTCCTTCGCATATGTGCCACCCATTGCTCCGCTCTCACCTTCATGTTTTTCCTGAGATCGTCGCAAGGCTCTCCCGCTTGTGTAGCTGTTGTGTGTCACTCGCGGCGTAAAGTAGCACTCCGCCATCTCCGCCTCCTCCGCCAGCCGGCGGCTTCGCTCTCTGTTTTGTTCCACCTGTCGCTGCCACTTCTGTGTGCGTGCGTACATCGCGCGAGGAGGTACGCGCAGTGCGCCGGTGCCACCTTCGTGCAGATCTTCATCTTCTTCACTGCCGCTGCTGCTGCTGCTGGTTGTGGGGTTACTATTGTGCCGTGCAGCGCCAGCGTGGCTCGGAGTCATAGCGGCCGCAGCGCCACTAATAGGTGCACGAGTATCGTGAAGGGACTTCTCCATACCAGGCTGATGTTGAATAGGAGACATGATGCCCGCCGCAACCGGCACGGAACCAAAAGACCTATGAGCCGCTGCTGGTGGTAACGAATTTTGTTGAGGGGTACTGTCGCGTGAAGCACTTGAGTCAAAAAGGAAAGGATAACGGCCGCCCTGCAAATCTACCGCCAGACTAGGGATGCTGCCACCACTAAGGTGGCTATGGCTACCCATTCGTTGCTGATACGTCGAGAACTCCCAGCGACCAAGCGGTCTGCCTTGACTGGCACTGCAATGTCTCCCCACTGCTGGCTCTTCGCAAGGTCGGCCATCCGTGTGTGCGCGTAGACCAACAGAGACACCCTGCTGAAGCTGGTTATCACCATGTGACTGTGGAATGGGCGGGCGGCGGGACAGAGCGCCAAGACCGCTGGACGGAGCGGCGGAACTGGGCGAAGACGACGACAGTTTTTCCGCAATACTGATCCCATTAGAGCATCCTGCATAGTGTGGGGCAACTTGCACATCATGAGAAAGAAGAGTGCTGTCTTGCTGGGCTGCGTCCGCTGGATGAAAACGCTGCGGCTGTCGCTGTCGCGCTTCCGTTCGCTTGTTGTGTCTTCCAGGATGTTGGTGGTGGTGCCGCTGACTAGCTCCCCCATCAAGAGATTCCTCACCTAGTTTATAATTCTCTAAGAACCTGCGATGATGATTGATGATGGTGCGGTGCTTCGAGAGAATATCATCGATACCCAGAGCCTCTGGGGTGTCGCCGCCTCTCTTGCAACCTCGACTGCGCATTTGCGACAGTTCCAAACTTTTTTTTTTTAAGTGCGTGTGTGTATGTGTATAGAGAAAGATACAAACGAAAAAAAAAGGATATCAATAACGGTGAGGGAATGATTGCTCCTATGTTCGTCACGCACACGCACGCGACCAGATGATGTGCAAAAAGAAAGAAAGAAAGAAGGAGGGAAGCAAAGCAGCCAGCCCCCCCCCCCCTTTACGGTGTGTAGACTTCCTTTCACACGTAAATTAATCGCCGCGCGCGACAATACTACAAAAAGTAAGAGGGAGAGAGAGAGAGAAGTGAAGGAAAAAGGAAATGTTGAAAACTCAACTATTATTGTTTTTTTTAGAAAAGTTTAAACCACCGAGAAATGGAATGAGAGCAAATACGTCAACGTCAACCTATAAATACATAAGAAGGAACACTTATCACAAAGAAAATGCGAGTATTGTTCATATATATATATATATATTGTGAGTAGTGGAGCAAAACATGCATGTAGAAATATCATATAAACGACAGTTTAAAAGGAAAAACAATGCAAAAAGAAAAGAAAGGAGAGAAATAGAGGGAGATTGAGAGCATACAAAAGCTTCCCGTTTCTTTTTGTTTCATTTCTTCTTGTTTTCTTCTTACTTTCTCGCACGTCGCCCTTTCTCCATCTCACCTGAGGGGAGAACAAAAATGACCCGCAGAGAACAATAAGCAAGAAAAAAAAAGAAATGAAAAGGTACAAGGAACAGCTCCAGCAGCGGCACGAATAAAAATCGAAAGAAACACAATTGCAAGCGTAGAGCTACGGCACGCACTAGAACACACACACACACACACACACACAAACAAAAAAGATATTGGAAATATGATATACGCAACAGAACTGCCCATCTATATCTGGTGTAAAATGGCGCCTCCACATATAAAAACGGTGACACAAAAATACACACACACACACACACAGTCGCGCATTGAAGTACCCTCCTACCACCGCGGTGGACTTACAAGTAATAATAATAATAATAAGAGGAGGAAAGCACTGCCTCGCAACTCAAAAAATATAATACAAGTGATAACAAATAGGTTCACTGCTCTGGCGCAAGACACGCTACCACACAAAAAAAGGATATACAATCAATGCGTGCTCTCATCTTCATAGTAGACCCCCCTTCCTCTCCCCCCCCCACTCTCTCACGCAATTCATGATGGCGGGAGAAAGAGAAAAAAAAAAAAGAGCATATGTAAAAAAAGAAAAACAACTAAAACTGCATATCCGGGAGTCGGCTCCGCGCATGAACACACATTCTCTCTCTCTTTTTCCCTTTATACACATCCACACACACATACATACACAATGCACTACTACAAAAAAGAAAATATATATATATATATATATTAAAGCGAGAAGTAAAAGGTCTCCTGCTGATCGTACTCATGCGTGCACAGGTACAAACCCAATATATGACCACACATGCATGTAAGAACCTTCCCTCATAAGGCGAGTGTGCACTTGTGGATGGGGTGGGATAGGATACACGGCTCATGCAGCATAAAACTCAAACACGTACGCGTACAGGTAGTGCCACGACACACAAATCAGAAAAAATAAAATAAAATAAAAAACATAATAATAATAAAAAAGTCATATAGCTTATATACAATTTATATTTTCTCTTTTTATTTTGAAAAAAAGAATAAAAAAAAGAATAGAATTTTACAAAGAAGGACAACACAACACAACAACAACAAGAAGGAAAAGGACACATGAGGAGGATAAGTCGGGTACTAAAAAGGACAGAACAACGTGGAGAGGCGCAGGCCCCACCGTCTATCTTCTGGAGGCACGGCCATGGGCAGGATACCGTCCGCCCGCTGCGCTATCGCACTCATGCCGCTGGTCACCTCACTAGAGGCACTTCCTCTAGCAGAAGAAGGAGAGCTGTGTGTGTTACCGCTTCTGAAGCTGCGCGGAACGGTCGCGCCACCTGCACCGCTTCTGCCCGTATCCACCTCACTCTCGCTTTCCGTAGAACCGATCCTCGATGAACCATTCTGTTCTGCCACGGCTTCATAATCGCACAGGAAGTCCACACAGCAGCTCTTGCCAGCCGCAATGCATTCTTCTACAATAGCGTCCGTGTGCCCTGCTCCCGGAATAACGATGAACTCGGCACCCACCGGTGATAGTGGTTGATCGGAGTGAAGTGGCGGATGACGCTGCTGCTGCTGCTGGCGTCTCCTCCGTGTTGGCGCTCCAAGAGCAAGGGCACCTGAAATCGGTGTTGCGGTGACGCTACTTGGGATACTAAGGCAGCTGTCACCTCTCGACAGCCCCTGCGCGCCATCTTCCGCAATCACTTGACTGGCGCGCCGCGCCTGCCTCTTCTCTCCCCCTCCCGCTTCCCTGTGCGCCTTACGTCGTGCTGTGAACTCCCTCTGACAGCATCGCAGTGCCTTTACCAAGTCAGCACTTTCGGTTGCGGGAGAGGTCTTATCAGCGTCTCCGTGTAAGAAGAACATGCGCTGCGGCAGGAAATCAAAAATGTTTTCCGGCAGCGTCTCGCCCGTCTGTGCACTCCTCTCCTGGTCGAAGTAGATGGGCACCGAGAAGCGCGCGAGCTGCTCGCGGCCGCCTGCTAGCTGGTAAAGCACCGGTTTGTTCAGCCCGCAGTTGTGCAGGTGCTGAAGCAGGCTCTCGATGTTGTACATACCGCTGAGCCCCACATAGCGATGAATGGACTTGCGCGGGTTGTAGCGGGGCACATTATAGGCCACGTCACTGGGGGCAGGGGTGCCATCCTTCCCATTGCCGTTCGCCCTGTATGCGTAGACTTGAGCTTGGGAAATGAGCGACATCATCGTGAGGTGCGCACCCGCAGACTGGCTGAGAATGGTAACGTTGTCGAGATCGCCGTTGTACCGCTCTGCGTTGGCGAGCACCCACGCAATCGCATCTGACACGTCCAGCGTCATGCCCTCCATAGTAGTCTGGGGAAAGTTGCGGTAGTCAGGGCAGAACACCAAGTAACCTCTCAGAGCCAGTACCCGCGCCAACATAGTGCACCACATGTGGCTTCCGATGATCCATGCGCCGCCCGATATCGCAATCACAATAGGAAACTTCTTGCGCTGCAGTCGCGTGACTTGCTTGACAAATTCAAGGGCCTTCATGAGGGAGTCGAGAGGCACTGGGAGCACGATATCAACAGTCGCGCGATTGTGCAGGTTCGCGCGGTCCTCCTCGTCCTCTTCCTCTGTGTCGGTAACTGTGTGATGCCCCCGTGCTGCGGGGCGGCGACGTTGCTGCTGCTGCAGCTGCTGCTGCTCCGGCTGAAACTGGTTTATGCCCTCGTGGTAAGCTCCCTCTTCTCCTCTTCTAGCAGAGTTCCCAAGTTGGTTGTTGTGCGGCTGCGGCTGTCTCGTGAAGGGAAAGACTGCCTTGAGCTCCTGGTGATGGTACTGAGACCCGGCAGCGGCAGCAGCGCTATTGTCGCCTCTCACGGAGCAGTTGTTATGTGCCGGCAAGGAATCAGTCCCCCGCGTAGCCGCTGTAAAAGCATCTATGTCTTGTTTGATCATGGGGTGCGTGAGATCCGCTGGAGGCATAGACTCGTAGTACTGCACCTTGCCTTGGGAAACCAGAAAGGGTTCTTGTCCAGCGGCATGTTCATCCCCACCTTGAGAGGTAGAAGGGCAACCCATAGGGAGCACTGGGGGTACGGCAGTGGACGAGCTGACGCTCGGCTCCCTATCCACATTGCTGTGAAGCCGCCGCCCTTGCAGTACTCGCTCATCGTTGCTGCTTAAGTTTTCACCGTGGTCGCCCACGGTCATATCACAGCTGGAAGATGAGCTTGGCTTCTTGTCCTCATCATACGGAATAGTCTCAGAACCGACTTCTACGCATGGCGCCTCACGCTGACGTGGCTCACCATATTCATTGGGTCCTCGTGATGGCGGCGATGAGGGCGGCACAGTCCCAGTTGCGCCTATTGTTTCATCATGTGCTCTTCCCACGTGCTGCTTCTCACCGCTGGCCAGCTGAGCACGCGGTTGAGGCTGTCGAGGTCGATGCATCTGCCGCCTGCTGGGTGGTGTGCCCACCAGCGCACTCCGCATCTGCTCCGCGTTTGCGTCTGGGCGGATCGGCAAACTCTTTAGTGCAGAGCCATCTGCTGGGTTGAGTGTCAGCAACAGCTGAATCATGGAAGAATCTGCCAGCTGTCTGCGGGGTGGTGGACGGCGTCTGCGCTGTTGCTGTTGCTTCTTCTGCTGCTCTGCCGCTGCTCCATCCAGAGGGCCAGAGTCGGTAACACATAGGGACTGCGAGAAGCGGCGGTTGCCGCCGCTACCGCCGCCTTCAGGAAAGCCTCCGTCTGAGCTGGCTGTGCTGACCGTCGATGCGTCTCTCATCCCCTCTGCCAGTGTCGGCTGCATCGTATCGCAGCTCAAACGACGTGTCTGTCGTGTAGGGGTTGTCTTGAAGGCTCCAGGAGTGTTCCCTCGGGAATGGGAGCGTTTTCGCGTGCAAAGAAGCTGATCAAGGTCGACCCCACCGTCTTCCAGCACGCGCATAATATTTCGTCGCCGAGTCGTCTCGGACGACCTGTACGCCACGCGGCGAATGATGTTTGCTGAGGTGAGGTACCACCATATATGTGGAAGAAAAAACAAGGCCATACATCCGCCATAAATGTAGAGCCGTACCATCTGAAGCAGCCAGTAGGCGCCAGTGCTGAGTGCCATCATCAGCTGCACCGCGCTGCGCAGCATCCAGAGGAACTGATCCAGTGCATATGGGAGAGGCATGAGGAAAGCCTTAACAGCAACAAATGTCTCCTTTTCTTTTTGTTATTTTTCTTCAGTATTTTGTTGGGGAAGAAGAAGGATCTGCGCGCGCACACACACACACTTAAGAAAAATATATATCACAGAAGTACAGGAAAAGAAAAGAAAAAGGCACACACTGCTCGATCGAAAATATGTCTTCTCCTTCCGCGCTCTCCCGGATATATATATGATGTGTTTATGCAATGATGCACGCTGTTCTCCTCGTATAAAACAGAAAAAAATTGAACCAATTCGCTTTCTTTTTCTTCACGGAAGTATTTTTCTTATACCAGATAAGCAGCGGTGATCCTGTGCTTACGTAAAAGTGAAAAAAAAAAGGGCGACTCTAACGCCTTCAAGATAATTAACAATAATATCAAACGTATTCTTCAGATTGCCAATCAGAAGTTTCGCCTGTATGTAACGAACGTAGAATAGAGAAATCCCCTCTTAAAAGAAGCCTACCTTGTACTGTTTCAAAAAAAAAAAAAAAAAGGAAACAACAGAAAAAAATATATGTTACTTTGTTTTGAAAATGCTCTCGCTGGAGAACCACAGCTACCCTCCTGCTTGTGCAGATAATTTACAAAAAAAGAAAAGTGGAGCTGTGCTTAAAAGTGTAACCCCTCAAAGAGACCACAGCACATACACACACACACACACAAACACGAATCTCTGAAAAGCAGCCTTAGTTGTTGTCGCCTCCTTTGTGTTAGCGCAGAAGACCCCTAATGTATGTATGCAAAGCAGACGAGACCCTCCGTGTATATGTTCCCACTACTTCACAAGATAGAAAATTGTAAAAAAAAAAAAAAAAGGATACTCTCTGGGTAGCAGGGGATACTAGCAACAATAATGTAAAGAGGGTTTGTATATAAATAAGAAAATATGTGCTATATATATATTTTATTTTGGATATGATGATAAAGATGATGATTGTAATGTCTTTTTTTCCCTATAAGACTTCTTTAGAGTATACGGACGTGAGGACAGAAGATAGATAGAGAAACACACACAGAGAGAGAGAGAGATGCATATATTGAAAAGTGAAGTAGCAGAAACTCATGTGACCCTAGCCACCATAATATACGAACGCATAGAGCAACGCCAGCACAAGAACACAACATCTTTTTTTTTGTTCTTTGAAGACAGCATTAGTGTATGCATTTTAAGTTTTTTTTTTTCGTTCATTTTTACTTTTCAAAGTTGTCAAAAGTCAAGCGCTAAGGCAACATATAGGAGAAAGACAAGAAAAAAACTCTTTTCTTTTTTTTTCTCCCCGCAAACGAAGCAACGACATGATAACCTGCACATTTTGATTTAAAAAAGAAGTGCACGGGTGTACAAGGTTGCACAAACGTGTAGTGAGAGGTGGCTCAATGTATTTATAAGCAACCTGCAGCCTCTTTTTTTTCTTTCTTTTTTTTTCCTTCTTTGCACTCACACATGATGTCTTGCACGGCTGCTTGTTTAACCAATAATAATAATTCTTCTTCGCGCACACCGCTGGATAATGTTTAACTTGTGCACTGCGCGCTTGAGGCTGGTTTCGGAGCCTACCAGTGAGACGCAGTTGACTGAAGCCAGCAGTCAAAGTAAGACCCATAAATCAAAATCAAAATGAAAAAAAAAACATGCACAGAAAAAAAAAAGAACTCCAAAAACCATCTCCCCTTTATATTAGAAGGGATTTACCAGACCTGCAAGGCGGATCAGTCGGCTTCGCTGGTTCTGTGCAATAGGTGGCAGCAGCACACCATCCGGTCGGTTCACGGGCAGCGCGGGGTACGTGTGATCCTCCTCCGCCACCCCCACGCCCGAAGCCCTCAAACCCTCTGAAGAGGCGTTAGCGATTTCACCGTTCACCTGCAAGCTTGGTGGGTTGTGTGCCCACTCGCTCTTCGCCATCAATGGTGAGCCAGCCACACCAGTAGAACTGCCGCCACTTCCATTACCGTGAGAAGGCTTCTCATCCTTCACGTTGTAGAAGCTCAAGAACTCCGCTATGTGACTGTTCCCTGACGCAAGGGGCTCTTCAATAATTGAATCAGTGTGCGTCGCGCCAGGGATGAGAATGTACTCAATGGTGACAGGTTCAGGCCCTGTCTTTGCGTAGTCTGGTGACTCCCTGTATGCCTTCACAAGATGATCTCTCTGTGCGTTTCGCATGACATATACCAAGTTCGCGCTCTCCGTCACCGGCGCACTCTTGTCCGCATCTCCGTGCAAGAAGAACATGCACTGCGGCAAGAAATCAAAAATGTTTCCCGGCAGCGTCTCGCCCGTCGTGGCCCTGTTCATCTCGTCAAAGTAGCAGTTGATGGAGTAGCGAGGCAAATTCGCCTTGCCGCCTGCGATTTGATAAAGTACGCTACGGTACAAGCCACGACCGTCAAAGTGCTTCACCGCACCCTGAACATTGTACATACCGCTGAGCCCCACATAGCGATGAATGGACTTGCGCGGGTTGTAGCGGGGCACATTATAGGCCACGTCACTGGGGGCAGGGGTGCCATCCTTCCCATTGCCGTTCGCCTTATACGCACACTGCTGAGCTTGGGAGATGAGCGACATCATCGTGAGGTGCGCACCGGCAGACTGGCCCATCAAGGTGACATTTTCGATATCGCCGTTGTACCGCTCTGCGTTGGCGAGCACCCACGCAATCGCATCTGACACGTCCAGCGTCATGCCCTCCATAGTAGTCTGGGGAAAGTTGCGGTAGTCAGGACAGAACACCACGTAGCCGCGCGCCGCCAGAATGCGCGCAATCAAAAAGTTCCACAAGTAGCACCCCACGATCCACGCGCCGCCGTTGACGGAAATGATAATTGGGAACTTCTTGCGCTCCAGTTTGGCTCGTCCCTTGTGACGTGTCTTCTCCTGGGTCATAAAGCGATAAAGGTAGTCCAGGGGCACTGGGAGATAAATGTCAAGCGTGGCACGATTATGAAGGTTTTGTACGTCCTCCTCGTCTTCGTCAGAGGTAGTGTGAGAGTCGCTCTCGTCTTCTAACATGCTGAAGTCCATCTCGGATGCCTGCTGAGGCGGGAACACCAGAGATTCCTGTGGGCTCATAGTGCGGCGTGCACTTGAGCGCGCACGTTTCTCCTGCTTGCGTCGCCACGCTGCCACGACCCCTTGAAAAGAAACGCTAGAGTTGAAGAGTGGGGAATCAGGGTCGGCGCCAGTATTGCGAGGATCGCCAGGAGCACAGCTGCGGGCATCCTTCGTGGCGGGCAGGCCGCGCATGACGCTGCCATCAGCCGGATTTAACGTGGATCCGTAGAGCTCCACGGTAGAGGAAAGGTCTGGGTTAGAGTCAACGGATTGGTTCCTGCGGAAGGTACCAGAGAACCCAGAGAAGCGAATGGGGGAGTTGAGTGAGGGTAGTGCATCTTTGTTTGCAGCGCTGCCCCCTTCTGCGTCTTCCATCGCACCACATCCCGAGCTCTCCCGCTGTTGTGTCGGACCGTCCTGCGCCCGTACCCCACGCCTAGCGCAGATCAGTTTGAGATTGCGCATTTTCGTCTTCTCCGAAGAACGATAAGCCACGCGGCGGATAATGTTTGGCGAGAGCATGTACCAGAACACGTGCGGCATGAAGTAAATCATATCCAGCATGGCGAAGGTGACACAGCGAATCGTCATGTACACCCACTTCACACCGATACCCATGGCAGCTATCAGCTGCACTGTGACCCCAATCATCCACAGCACCTGACGGAACACGTAGTCAAACATGGTGAGCATCTCTCTCTCTTCGTGTGTATATATGGTTTCTACTTCTGTTGTCACTTGCAGGACGTAGAGCGCAGTAAGATGCAGCAATATATATGTATAGTTTCAATAGTCCTGCAACAGCGTAGTCCTCGTCAGCTGACAAAAACGAAAAAAAAAAGGTTTAAATAGCAAAGAGCAACAGCACACACACACACACAAAATAAAGGAGGTCGCAGCGGTCAGCGTCAACCGACGAATTTTCCCTGTTGAACTCTTGAAGGTGCAAATAAAGAAAAAAAAAGTAAAAAGGCGTAAGAATAGGCAAATCGTAGAGAGAATTTGGGTATAAAAGAAACCAAAGCAAAGAGCAAAAAATAAATAAATAAGTAACTGACAAAATCGCGTACGCGTACACTAAACTATCTTGTAAGCTCAAAGAATACAAATATGTTGCTAGCTATTGTGATAGAGAAAAAGCAAGCTGATGCCACAGCCGCTATGCCCCAAAAAAAAAAAGAGAAAAGAAAGGATAAGCGAGAAAGGGAAAGAGAGGGAGAGAGAGACAAAAAGAAGTTAAACGAAACACATCATGTGTTTTTCCGAAAGTGAAGGATGCAGCAGCAGCAGCATACTTGAAGTACTCGTCGAATCGCTACGCTCATTATTCTGGGATCCTGGTTCCTTATATATATATATATATATATGTGTGTGTAGTGTGTCTGTTCGTATAAAAAACAGCGTAAAACACATAAATTGATAAAATAGAGAAATGGGGATGACATGCCTGTTGCGTACGTCACGCCCTTCCGAATAGTGGGCTCTCTCTCTCACACACATCCAGCACGCTGCGCCTCATCCCACAGTTGCAAGAAGTAAAGCCCGGAGAGCGCTCGTCGCCACTCCGGTGGCGCACCCCCTCCTGTTCGCCCCTCAGATTGTGTAGCTGTCGTCTCTACGGCCACAGAGGCTTTCTTCTCCCCTGCAGCAGCAGCAGCAGCGCCGGACCCAGCCGCGTTTGGTGCCCCGGCGCGAATGGCCTTCAGTAGCGCCATGAAATCCGCATCCTTTTCTTCTGGAAACCCTGCACTATCAGTGCCCGCAGAGCACATGACCGGTTTGCTGCCTCCTCGCACCTGTTGTGGTTTGGCTACGGAGCTTACTGGCTGGGCAGCCGCTGCGCCGTGATGCTGCAGCGGCATCAATGTGGCAGTAGTGGATCGTGGTGTTTCCAATGAAGGAGGATCCTGCATGACAGCGCAGAGAGCGTCATCCACCTCTACCGTGGCGCCGCAGTGAGGGCACGTCGTAGTTGAGAAAAGCGGTACCGTCCTCGTTGTCCCCCTGTTCTTCCCGTCTTCGTCGCTGCTCTCCGGCTTGCATTGCTGTGCGGTCCACTCGACGCACGCGTGGCAGCCAGGGCAGAAGGACACCACAGCAGCCCGCAGCACCCTCGTCACACAGTCCAGCGCGCATGCACTGCTAGGTGGAGCAAAGGCTTCGTCGACAATAATGTCAGGCTTCTCTCGCATGCTGGCAACGCTGACGCTGCTGCCTACGTGGACCCCGAGGCCACTGCCTCGCTGCTGCGCCGACGCACGTCTCGCCTTTTCCCTTGCCTCCCGTTGTAGAGATCGAGACAAGCTCTCTGCGTAGTTCACCGCAACCACAATTCCTTCTGTTGAAAGAGGGGCCTCACCTGCTGGCCTGCTGCGGGTGCGGTGGCCACCACTACTAGCTGTGTAGCGAGACGCAGCACCACTTTGGTCAATCGTGGAGGAACACGAGAGGGTGGCGGATGGAGGGGAAGGGACCCCCCGCTTGCTGCCCCTCACACTGCCGACATCAGAGCACACTGCTATTTGTTGCTGCCGCTGCTGCTTTCTAGCTAAAGGACACTTTAAGTTGTACAACTTGTCTACTGCCTCCAGCTCCCTCGGAGTCTCGCCAGAGATCCGCTTTCGTAGTGGCCTCTTAGTGCTGCCTGCAGATAGTGCAGAACCCAATCGACGACCAGCATACGTTCCTTTACTGTCTGTGGCTGAGGCGGTACGCTGCGCGCAGCTGGCACTAACTGCTGTCACCCCAGTAGACATCATAGCTAGTCTCCTTTCTTCTTCCTGATACTCTCCGAGAAGAAAGAAATCCTCTCCGTGATGGATCTTTGTAGTGACACCAGCAGCTGCTGCTGCGGTGGTAAGGAAAACTGTGGGAAGGCCAGTCGCGGGGCTGCGCTCCAGAACTCCGCGCTGCTGCTCCTCCAGTTGAGAGTCATAAGTGTAGTCCTCAGCGGCTGCGCAGAGGGTCTGATAGAACGCACCGCGCTTCGTATCTCTCTCGGAGTCCTCCTGTTCTTCCATTGGGGAAGAAGCAGCAGCGGTATCTAGGTCGAAGCTACCCTCCATCCATGGCGCCTTGCTAAGCAATGTTCCACACTCCGCTCCCGCACTCTGAACCCACTCATCCAGCACACCTACTGCTGTAGACATCGTGCGGGCAGTATTGGTGCCTGCCCCCTCAGTAGTAGTGGCGGTGGTGCCGGTATAGAGGCGTAGCCGCTCACCCATCGCTCTCTCGCGCGCATCCCGCTTAGCGACCAACTCAGCCTTGATAGCGTTGCGTCTCACCTCATCCTTGCCGTATCCAGTGCGAGCCTCTTCTCTCAGCTGCTCAAGCGTTTTGTCGAGCTCTGAAAGTTTCCGCTTGCCCTTGTTGTACATCTGAACAACAGAAGCAAATATTTATAAGTATATAAATATATAAATATATATAGTAAAATAGCAAAGTATATGTATGTCAACGTGGCAGTGCACTAAACAAACAAAAAAAAAAATGAGAGAGAAAAAGAAAGACCAAGAAGTGAAAAGGAAAGGACGCTAGTGGCTCTGTGCCCCTACTTTGTAAGTTTCCTCTTTCTTTCTTTCTTTCTTTTCCTTTCTCGCTTACTCACTCACTCACTCACTCACTACGTTTTCGTTACTTGTTATGCTTCCTATTCCTGCAAACGCATCGCTTGTAAGCAACAGAAAAGGAAAAAAAAAGCAAAGTAAAGAGAGGAGAAAGAAAGGAAAAGACAAAATGTAGGAGAACAGATAAATATATAGATAAAGACATTACAAGCAGAGCGATTGGAGCGGGCAAACAAACAAACATAACAGACCGCAGTAATGTACTTGCCATTTTGAAGATTATCCTTTCTCCAATGTTTCTTTAGTTGCACTTCTAGAGCTGACTGACTAAACATCAATCAGCACTTTTTCTTTCTTCTTTTATAGCCTATTTGTGTTTTTTTCTCTTAATGTCCATGCCTTCCCCCCTTTTTTCAATTGCACCGCCCACCATCAGCAACCAATATATGCTCCTTTTCTCTCACTCTACGCTCACACGCATTTACATTCAATTCTTTGATATTGCCCCTTTGTTGCCCACTTCTTATTTTTCTAATATATATTGCTAGGTTTCAGCTCATAGCTACGCCAGAAAAGAAGAATAAATAATTAAAAAAAGACAACTAAAGACGGCATCAGCTATGTGTTTGTTTGTGTGTGTGGAGAGTGCATCTTAACACACCACCGCACGCATCTACTGGGAAACACGAATATTACATGTACGCCCGCCTGCACAAACAGCAAGAGAAGGGGGGGGGGGGGAGGAGGACAAACAAATATACAAACAAACACAAGAAAAAAACAACAACAACAACTAAACATATAATATTTAAGAAGCAAAAAAATCATCACCTAGTTTGTAACTGCGGTTTCTTTCTTCACAAGTGCAAAGCGCGCATGCAGCAAGATCCAGCAAGTATACAAAACAAAAAAACAAAAACAAATGTATGTAGTGGCGCTACATCAAAACAAGAAAGAAGGAAAGCATTTTCAACCGATGCTTTTGTTCTCGACCATGCAATCTTTTTCTGACCACCTCCTTTTTCTTTCCTCTACAGATATGTATAGATAACTATGCATGCGGGACGGAACCGGAAGCACAACTACTGACACTGCGGGCATTTTCCCCCTCTCGCTCTCCCTTCTTTCATTTTTTTTTTTTTTCGTTTGTTGACTCAGCAGTTTCTATTCTCTCAAGTCCATCCGTATTTGCCAAAGAGTGACAGGAGGAAAGAACGAGGAGTGGGGGAATGTATGAAGGGGGGCAATTTAAAAACACAAAAGAAGAGAGCCACTTTGCAATTCGAAATCAAATCTAGGTAAATAAATGGCTAACAAAAAGTGAAAAGAAAGAAAAAGGAAATACTCACTCTACTCCGCTGTAGCACGACACACGTCGCTCGCAGACCACACGCTGTACCTGAGCTCGGCATCCTTAGGTAGGTAGACAATCACGGGGGAGGCGCTCGAGTAAGAGATGATCGATGGATGGGCGATAGGCACAAACATCTCCACGGCTTGGCCGTCGTCAGGGTACGGCAGAGCCATGCGTGTGGTGAGGAACTGATCTTCCATCTTGGCGCAATAGTACTTGTTAGAGGTGTTTTCAACAACCTTCGTCGAGACCTTGCCGTTATAGCGGGGGTTGTTGAAGGCGTCCGTCTTGGAGAGGCGAACGGTGCGGCCCGGGAGAAGCTCAAGAAGAAGATCATCGGACTCCTGCTTCTCCTGGAAGGGATCTAAAGCAAAGCGGATGACCTTCTCTCCTTCACGTGGCTCCGGGTACTCAGTATTGATTTGGCAGTGGGTCATGTTTTCAGTTAGAAATGGGCACGCAAGATGACAAAAAGCTACACTTTTATTTTTCTCTTTTTCTTCCTATTCTGAAAGAATCCTTCTTATTTCTAATTTGGCTTGCTGTAAAGGCGTTTCGCTCGAAGAGAGGTATCTATCACGCAGCAATGATGGAGGGGGAAAGGGGTCAAGTAAAAGTAAAAATATATATATATATAAAAAGAAGATACAAATTCTAATGGAACTAGTGATGAAGTGCTGTTGTTACGAGATTCCACAATATCAGCAAAAAAGCAACAAGTCATAAGCGTCAGGCGCAAAAGAGCAAAGAGACAGGACGTGCAAATATGCAGTAAACGCGAGAGCCCACATCTCCACACACACACAGGAAATTATTATCTACATTGTGTGCTGGCTTTTCTTGGGTTTTTTTTTTTAAATGTGTGACTACTGCGGGATTGCTTGTATTGTATCTTCCACTTTGCATACACATGCCAAGACGCAGTTTATCGTTGTAAACAAAACTGTAAGTGGCAAAGAAAGTAATAAATGAACACTTAGTAGAGAGAGATAAATTTAAGGACAGCTGCAAATACTATCTTTAGTTCATATGTGAATCAACTTCAACTCCAGTAAGCACCCAGGTTTTCTACTCACATTACTTTTCAACCATTTCGTCCTCCTTGCCCACATCGCCATCCCGCTTAGCCGCTCGCCTCTGCGCATGTTTCATCCTCCTTCGCTTCATACGCTGTGCTAGCGCAGTAGTTGCGCTGGAGGTACTCCTGCAGTCGCTGACGCCCTGCACACCTTCCTTGCGCTCCAGCATCGCTGCGTAGCGCTCAGCGCGCCTCTCAGCAAGCTCATTGGGCGGGATCATGGAGTGCAGGGGCGACCTAGTCTGCACGCGTATTTGTTCTGCCTCCTCAGCTGCTACCAAATCGGCTTCTTCGGCGAGGGCCTGGCTGTCGTGCCCTTCCAGATCTGTTCCCGCGCCAGACCATGTCTCAACCTCGTGAATACCAGCGGTCTCCGCGTCATCCACATCCTCCTGCTGGAGCTTTGCAGCTACCGCAGCTGCAGCTTCATCCGTCTCGTGATCTTTCATGTACCTCTTCTGCGCTGCCTGCTGACGCTTGCGTCTGCGTTGCTGTCGCTTGCGGCGCTGTGTGACGGCGCTGCTTGCGCTGCTAGGCACGGTCTTTGTAGCGAGTGGGTTATTGAAGGACTCGGCTGGCTCCACGTAGTCCAGCAGACCACTACGCATACAGTAGAGATACCCGTTATACGGCATGTTGGACTTTTGATTCCACCACTTCATCGGCCGCGCGCTCGGGGCATCATCAAAAACGTAGTGATCAACGCCTTGATGGATGTTGTATTCAAATAAAGACAGAGGCACACCCTTCACTATAGGTGAACCAACTGTTCCTCCGGTGGGGAACACCACAGGCGCAGCCGCTTCGCTGCCCTCACGCTTCTTGCTTTGTTGGGAGGAGGCACAAGGAAATACTGCAGGCTTGGAGAGCTGCACTTTAAAGGGCAAGTCCGCCTCCAGAGGGACGTACGGCGGGGGTGTGCGCGTGACCCAGCTCACGGGGAGCAGCTTCTCAGCAGGGAGCAGTTGGCGCAGCTCCGCCAGCTCCGCTGCACGCTTGGATAAGCCCATGTCAGTACTGGTTGTGATGCTAGGTGGCGCGCGCACGAGCTTGTGGCGAAGAGCAGACCGATGACACAGTTGATGAACCGCGTCCACCGCCGCCACGGCTGGAGCCTCAAACTGCCCCAAGTAGAGACGATCGTTCTGGGCCACCTGCGAGGAGGCCAGCATACCCACTGCCTCAGCACCTGCGCTGCTCCCAATGAACCTCACGTGCTGCTCCAGTAGAGAAACTTCGTAGTCCCGCACTCGCCCCACACTCGCGGCAGGGCACAAGTTGTACTCATACGCGCCTAACTGGCTCTGCAGAGCACCGATGCGTCGTGTACGCTGCCACAGCATAGGCTTGCGCTGGAACCACGTGCCATACCCTTCAATCTGAGACACCGCCACTACGCCACGCCTCACACCTTTCTTGAACAGATTGAAACTCACGCGGCGCGTGCGTGGGTCCACCTCGATGACATCGCGCACATCAAGTGGCCCTGTATGCAGCATGTGCGTGCGCAGTCTCTCTCCCCTAATGCCATAAGCGCAGGAGATGACTGAGGCCTCCACCAGACCTCGCATTTCTAGTATGGAGTGCTGGGCAAAATTAGCGAAGTACACTGCATGGCCTTTCTGCACGAGGTGCCGCAGCGCGTAGTTAGCGTGTCGTGAAAGCAGCTCAATCGTTCGTAGTTTGTTGTAGTCCACGTAGATGTCGTATGCTGGAAGAGAGGGCTCGGCCGCGCCTCGTGCTACTGAGCCAGAAAAGCCACCGCTACCGTCACCACCACCCTCCTCAATTGCCTGTGACAGCGATGGTGATGATGAAGAAGACGCGGGGATAGCGTTGGCTGTGTCGTCCTCTAAGAGATCAGTCTTTTTCATCTCACCAGTTGAGGAACTTACTTCGCAAGGCAGCACGTGCACCTCAGGGAGCAGCAGTGCTCTCCACTGTGGATCGTGTAGCTTGTAGCTAGCCACTTAGCTGTTGATACGGTTTACGTTATTGCTTCGGTGCATAGAGGCAACACACAGTTCATCAGCATCTCTCACCCAGCGCCGCGAGTGGTCGAGCGCGGTGCGGCCCTCTCCACCTTCTCCGCCTGCGTGATGAAAGCAGCTAAGCATCGTGGCCAAAGGCAGTCCTTCGCCATCCTCATCGCCGTTGTCACCGCCACTCCGCCCCGAGCGTCGCTTCAGAAGTGGTACACTTGCCTCGGGCAGCGCTAGCGCCATGGGATAAGTAAGAAGACGAAGCTTCTCTTTGCTGTATGTCCCGCCCGCGCTCGTGGACGAAGAGCGCCGCAGCACTACAGAAACACTAAAGGACATAATGTTACGCAATGCAAAGGAAAAAGAGATGCAAAACAAGAAAAAAAAATGTGTGTGTTTGCGCAGCCTATCTTCCTTCTCTCCTTTTTGATAACTCAAAGCTCAAGCCCGTGCACACACGATTGAGAGCAGCTAGATCAGCAAAGGATCCCTTCCTCCTTGAAACAATACCCACCACAAATAGAAAAAGAAAGAATTGAAGAAAACAATAAAGTGGCACATAAAGAGATAAGATAATCATTTTGTGCCACACAGTGTCTCTATTTCTAAAGGGAGGAATAGAACAGTAAAGCGTAGCTGAGTACGTGTTCAACACTCATCCACACCTGCATCCACAAGAAGCAAAGAGAACAACAACTCAATGAGCTCAACACCTTGTGGCAGCTCTCCTCCTCTGTTATGCGGAAACAAACAAGCAAACAAACAGTAAGTTGCTCAATTTTGTTTTTGTATTTGTTTGTTTGTTCAGATATATCCCCATTATTTTCTTTCAGTAAATCCCCTTTCATACTACTAAGTCTGCCTGCTGTTATGCCCCTAGGCCATCGGAGGCACTGGAACTACAACCCCTTACACCACAGTAGAAAACACACTAATGATTAAAAAATAATAATAATAATAATGTCTATCAACTGGGTGAAATGGCTAAAGCACAAAGCAGACGTCAATCAACAACAACGAAAAAAAGCCTTCACTAGATAGATACTCTTTTCTTTCTTTTTTTTTGGTTACTAAACAGATGCCACTAGGAGAGGAAACTCCATTATGCAAGTTGTTTTCATTTATTGGCTTTCTATTTTTCTTCTGTTTCTTTTTTCTCTTAAAAGAAAATTAATTTTTTCCGTTCGCTAAGAAGTTTACATTGGATATGAGCCCATGAAGACTACGCAAAGATACGCACGCACATGGCGCGCCAGTGCATGAAACGAATCCCTTGCAGTGTGTGACTTTGCTTGTAAACTGTCAATCAACAATAAAAATAAAAAATAAATGGCTGACAAAATACAAAGATGCAACACAGTGAAGCAAGGAAGCCAAATGCATGCAGCGCTAAAGCGCACCAGAGAGACCTCCCGCGCATGGACACCTCACCCACAAGCAAACCGGTAGCTTACTGGATCTTGATGTCGAAGAGGCTCTGCTGCTGGGCGAGGTAGCTGGGGAACTCCTTGCCCTCGGCCTTGGCCTTCTGCGCGTTGGCCTCATTCTGTTTCACAAGGTCCGCAGGAGGGGCCTTCTTGAACTCAGTCTCCATGACCGTGGCGACGCAGTA
>JASANZ010001847.1:0-19289 GCA_030849805.1 Sergeia podlipaevii | reverse complement strand
TGAAGGCACGCACACAGAATGTGTCATGTTGATATTTTGATTTCTGAGAGCTGTTGTTGCTTCTTGTTCCTATACTTCCTTTTTTCATCTTTATTTTTCCTTTCTTTTTGTATGCGTTTGCTAACTGGCTTAAGGTTCACAAACATACGCACCAACAAGGTCGTTTTTTTTTTTTTGGTTGTAGGAGAGTGTCCGATCATATACATATATAGAGGAGAAAGGGTCAGTTTGAAATCAAGTTGTAGAAGCCGCACTGGTGTGTTGCTTGGTTCTTGTAGGTTTGTATACATAGAGAGGCAATATTTATATTAGAGTTTCGTCATTAACCAATTGCGGTGCCTCTCACTACCTGTCTTTCCACCTGTTAGTAGATACATTGATTTGAAGCTTTCTTTGATTTGTTATTTTTGTTTAGCAGCAATTAGTGGAAGCAGCTATTCAGGTGTACCTCACACACGCACAAACTTTATAGATATATATATTTGTGTGTGTGTGTTCAAAAGGAGTTTATCTTTGTTGTTGTTTGACTGCTTTTTTGCGCACGTACTCAAAAAAAGGCAAAAAAAAAAAGAAAACTTCGCAACACATGAACGGAATCTCCAGTCGTCGTGGGTCTGCTGAGTATGGTCGCAACTCTAAGATCGAGTCCCGCAGGCAGAGCCCTGACCCAGAGAACATGGGCGGCAGTGATGCGCTGAAGGCGGACGACGACAATACAATTGAGCGTATTCTGAAGGCCAGCGATCCCAACGTCATGTCTACTCCGGTGTACTTTGACTACAAGAAGGACGCACGTGTGTTCAAGCTGTTCCCGAGCGTTGGCACGACCGCAATGCACCTTTCTCTGGATGGTGTTTCTATCCGCAAAGACAGTCCTGAGGCGATTCAGCAGGAGGAAGACCGCGCTCGTCGGCAGCTGGAGGCGGAACGCGCCGCCGAAGCCGAGCTCAACCCTGCGCTAGTGGACGAGGGTGTTCCTACAAACATTTTGAAGAATCAGTTCAACTACAGTGATCGCGGCAGTCAGACTATGAACAGTGTGCTGAAGGAGCGCACGATTGCGACTGACCCACCGCCGTCAATCAGCTTTGGCGCCATGGCGAGCGCTTGGGAGATTTACGACGCCTATGAAGCGGAGCGCCTGCACGCGGAGAGGGTGGCAGCGGCACAAAAAAGAGCCGTTGCTGCGCACAAGGCCGGCAAGGATGAGGAGCACGCTTTTATGACCAACGCGATCACAGGCACGATTCGCAATGAAACGGCCGGTGGTCCGCTCTCCGCGCAGCAAGTGCTCTCTTCCACTGCGTATGTCAGTGCTCTTCGTGTGATGGAGCGCATGGTGAACCAGAACGATTGCTTTGACATTATCGATGACTTCCGCTTCTGGGAGGATCAGAGTGACCTGTACAAGGAAGATGGCACACTGCTTCCCCTTTGGCAGTTTTTCACCGAGAAGACGCGCAAGAGGGCAGTTACTAGCATTGCGCTAAGCAGCCGCTACAACGATCTCTTCGCTGTAGGTTATGGCAGTTACGACTTCCAGAAGCCGAGTAAGGGAGCCATCAGCTGCTTCACGCTGAAAAACGCTGTTCCTTCTGTCGCTGGTGCTTCCCTGCCAGCGCACCCTGAGTTCAGTTTTGTTACTGAGAGCGGCGTGCTCTGCCTTGCCTTCCACCCCGTAGAGAAATCTCTTCTAGCTTGCGGTCTGTATGACGGCTCTGTGTGCGTTTTTGATCTCCGCGTCAAGAACTCAAAGCGACTTCGCCCTCTTTACCAGGCCACCGTACGCACAGGCAAGCATCTTGACCCTGTGTGGGAGATTTTCTGGAAGCAGAGCACCACTGAGCTTTCGTTTTATTCCATCAGCACAGATGGCCGCATCACCAACTGGGTGCTCAGCAAGAAGGATCTCACCTCGAAGGACGTGATGAAGCTTGACACCGGTGTGAGCGCATCCGACCCTGAGACGATGGCGCTGAGTCAGCTTGGCGGCATGTGCATTGACTACTCTAAGATTCATGATAAGGCAGTTGTTGGTACACAGGAAGGCAGCGTTGTGCTGTGCACCACCTCATACAACGGCCAGTGCTTGCAGCGCTATGATGGTCATGCCATGGCAGTCTACACAGTGCGCTGGAACCCGTTCCACCCAGACATCTTCATCACATGCTCTGCTGATTGGACCGTCAAACTCTGGCTCGTTTCATCGACCAAACCGCTGCTCACCTTTGATCTTGGTGATGCGGTGGGGGATGTGGCGTGGTCACCATACAGCTCCACCGTGTTCGCTGCTGTTACCTCCAACGGTAAAGTGTGCGTTTTCGACCTCCACCAGAACAAGACACAGCCGCTCTGTGTACAGACAGTCGTCAAGAATGCGAAGCTGACGCATGTAGTGTTCAACCAAATTGACCCCGTCGTCCTGGTTGGCGACACCCGCGGCACTGTCCTCACGCTCAAGCTATCGCCTAACCTGCGGAAGATGGTGAAGCCAGGGAAAGGCGAGCCGGACGACGCGGAAAGTCTGCGCAAGCTGGAGACGGATAAACTGACACGCCTGGTGGACATCACCATGAAGGACCGCGCTTTACTTGCGTAAGAGAAGCAGTATGCGTGCGCGCGCAACAGTGCGTGTTGAGAGAAGAGGGTGTCTTTCACTTTCTCTTTTTGTTGGTTCTATCAGTATAGCTATCATCTTTTTCTGTGCGTGACTTGTGCGCACTGCGCTTGTGCAATTATGAGAGACAGAGGGATAGAGCTGCCATGATTGTGTGGATTTTTTAAAAAAATTTTCCTCCACCCCACTTGCAGCTTTGAGCCCTTGCTTGCTGTGTGGGTTGAGTAGAGGCAGGTTGATTGAAAAGATGGCGTAGAGAAGAAGGGGAACCGAGAAATATATCATTTAAAAAAAAAAAGAGAAATATAGGTGGCGTTGAATTGTGGGAGAGGTTTCTTATGTTCGATGAGGCTCTCCGTGGCGTCTATCTCCTCTTTCACTATTTGTTTGTTTTTCCACCCAGTTACTGTGTACTCTTTGTACTTAGGGGGGAGACACGCTAGTATGTATTTATGCTGCGCTGATGTACCAAAGATCTATCTTGTTAAACAGCAACAACAACAAAAACATTTTATCGTTATGCAGTTTTAGCATGTCGTCCCGTGTGGGGAGAAAAAAAAAGGAGAGAATGAGAAAGGCAATTTCTCTTCATCTCTCTTTCTGTGTGCATATGACGATAAATTGTGGTGTGGGGTAATGGTGTGATGGCGGGCTGTATAAAGCACACTGGGCTTGTCCTAGAGCGCTGAGCGCATAATTTTCGTCTTGCATTTTGCTATATATGAGTTTTATCTTCTCCCCACACACGATCAATTATTTTTTTGCATTTTTTTTATCTCTATTTTATAGTTTAGTACCAACGTAGGCTTTGAGTGTTCTCCATCTTTTTAGTTCGCCCCCACATAGACACACACACATACACACAGACCCTTTAGCCCCCTCTATAGATTCTTATCTTTTCTTGTTTCTACCCTCTCCTCTAGCACTCATACAAACTATATACAGTTTTCGCTATTCACTATTTTATTATTATTATTATTATTTTTTTTTATTGTTTCTCTGCAGACTGGGGGAAAGAAAAGGTCCTCTTTGTGTCGGTGTGTGTGTACTCACGCGCTCCAGAGTATATCACTCCCACTGAACCTTTTTTGATCGACAGAGAAATCGTATTTCATAAACATAGATACACCTTCCCCCCCTCACTTTTTCATTTTTTGCTCTCCACATAGCTCAGCGCCATATTTTGCCAGCACATAGATACGTGGACCAGATCGAAACAGAAGAGGGAAACAAAGACTGCAATCCTATACATTTACCAATATATACACCGCCTTCCTATACATATATTCTGTTCTTCAGTCACTATACACTTGCCAAGTGACTAGGTAGCGACACAGAAAGCAACAACGACAAATAAACGCACACACACGAGGAAGAGACAAACTCCAAGGCAGAATGGCGTCTGTTCAGCCCAGGTACCACCTTCAGCCAAACAAGGTGCCACGCATCAACGAATCAAATAGCGGCTCGTGGACTGAGTCGACTCCTACTTCCTCATCCACGGTAAACGGCATTAAGCACCTCTGGGACCGCAGGTTGCGCGTGTGCAGAACACCTTCGCAGCCGCAAGAGGACACCCGTACACCACATAGAAATACAGATCCACAGATAATTAACAGCAGCATTGAAAAGGGCACTCCGCCCACAGAGGAGAGCAACATCGGTGGTACAGAAAGCATTGGCGGGCTCACAGACACACCTCCAGTACGCGCTGCGAGTGTGGGCAGACGCGCCTCCTCAGTTGGGCCTGGAGCGCAAGACAGCACTTCTGTCTCCTCTCATCGGCATCGTCGCTCCGCCTCTTCTATTGCGTCCGATGCGTCCTGTCTTGGCAACGCAGAAAAGCGACAGACCATTAAATCGTCGGCAGCACACAAGGATATATTCACTATAGCAACTAGTGCTGCACTGCCATCGTCTGAGGATTTGCGGAGGTCGTCGGAGAAGGCTGAGCGCTACCTGCAAACCCACCGCACTAGAAGCCGAAGCAGTCAGCAGAGGCAGCTCCGGCACAAGCCGCTGGAGCCAGCCCAGCACGTGGACCCGGTGGCGAAGCCACTGTTTCGCAATTTCCTGCTGCAGGAAGTGCGTGAGCCGAGCCCCACGCTCACTGTCGTGCTGGACTTGGATGAAACCCTCGTTAATAATCGGACGAACAGCTTCTGCGGAGCCATTTTGCGTCCCTACTGCCTTCACTTCCTCAACGCCTTACGCAAGACGGAGAATGTGGAGATTATAATGTGGACCGCGTCCACCAAGGAGACGGCCACACCAATAGCGGAACAATTGGAATGCAAAGGGGTCATCTTCGACGATGTTATCTGTCGAAACGACTTGTGGTTTACGGAGCCCATTCATACCAAAGACTTGAGGCTGCTTGGCCGAGATATGGACCGTGTTGTGATCGTTGACAACGCTGTCAGTTGCTGCAAGCTCAATGCACGCAATGCCATTCTCATTGAGGACTTCCGTGGCCCCCCACACCGAGATGAAGCCTCCCTCATCAATATCTACTACATGATCCAGTCCCTTCTGCAAACAGTGCAGGGTGGCGGCACAGTAAGGGACGGCTTGCAGAAGTTGCTCACAGAGGACTATTTCTGTCGTGAGGTCATGTACCCTTTACCAGAAGCGTGGAAGCATCTGCCGCTATCGGCCATTTCACCCATCAAAATCCCCGCGTATGGTAAGTATGTAATGTGCAACTCTACACCACTGCCACCTTCCGTAATGAAGTACTGGGTGTACTGAAGGGGATACGGTCACGCGCATTCCCATTTATCACCCTTCCCTCTATTAATGTGGTGGTATATAAACTAAGATATATTATTTTTCCCAATAAAGAGGGAGAGAGCGAATAAACAAATAGATGCTGGATTTCACCAGTTAGGGAAATATGAGTGACTTTACCAGCGAGGGGATGACTATAGACACACTTTTTTTTTTGACGATTCCTTTTCCTTTTTGTTACTTTTGGTGTTGTTGCTTTGCGCTTCTTGCTGTTTGTGCTGTAAGCAGCCGAGCTACGAATGTGCGACACCCCTTCCCCTCCTCCATTAGAATTTGGCAATAGGTGCTTTGAGAAAAATGGAGCTCTTTCTTTTTCGGGTGTACCTCTTGTGTGCTGCAGCGACAGCATTTACTTGTGCTTTGCAGTGTGTGACCTAGAACGGGAAAAGAATCAAACATTTGCTTATTTATCTATTATGCCTTCTTCTTCTTTTCCTTTTTGGATGACCACCATTGTGAATGTATATATTTATATGTGTGTGTCAGTTATTCAACTCTCATGATATTGTATACATGCGTGTGCATATGTGTGTGTGCGTGTGTGTGGTTGCTTTATCACTGCGATTCTATTTAGATTTTTATACCTGTGAATGCCCCATATCGACACATGCTTTCATTTGTTTCTGTTTCTTCGCTGCCGACATTATGTTGTTTCTGTTTTATATATATATTTAGAGAGAGAGACTAGCTTGTTATCGTCTCTAATACATATTACATATAGACGCACTTTTTCAATTTTATGGCAGTTGCGGACATATGCCATTGAGCTTTACTTTTTTTTTTTGTTATACCTGTTCACTTAACAATGTTAATGCCCAATGTGCACTTGGGGGCTTCAATGTAAGTATATAGAAAAAAAAGAAAAATACTTGAGAGATTCTTTTTTTGTTAATCCCTTAAGTGAACACACGAAAAGGTAGATATTGCCTCTCTTTGATAACTGCTACATATTTGCAGGAGATGATGGAGGAGGAGGGGGATGACTATCCGTACGCCACCACAGCTGTTTTTGTTGTAGTCGTATTTTTCTCTTTATGTTTTTTTTTTCCTGATTTTCATTCTTTCTTTCGTTGTTGTTGCCTTCACTATAGTCCTTACAGCAGTTATTGCAAACAAGACTTTTTTTTTTTTAAAGAGCAGAATAGCAGGCCTACACAGCCTACATTTACTATTTTTTTTTTTCGTTTTGTTCCCCGACCTCAAGCCACATCAAGAGATATAGAGGCGAAGGAGTGCATTCATGTATAGTTGAGGTGCTTCTTCTTTTTCTTTAAACACCCCTTTTTACTATCTACCTTCTCCTTCAAGGAGCAGGGGTATACAAATAAGTGTAGCCACTACTTCGCCAAGGACCTTGTAGAGAAGCAAAAAAAAAAAAAAAGAGGACCAGGAGCCACTTGTATCTCTCAATTGTGTACCTTTTAGGTTTATATATTTATTAGTATTTCAGTGTCCTTGTTGTTTTTTCTTTGGTTGCTTCTTTGCGTATATTGAATCTGTCTTGCTCTACCTTACAATCTATCTCTCATCAATCGTGTGTGTTTGTTTGTGTGTTTGTTACCTCACTTTTTTTTTAATTTTTTTTTGTTGTTGCTGAAAATAGCAGCAATCACACAAGATCATTTTTTGCGTTTTTTTAAACTTTTTTTCTCTTTCTGATTGCATTCGCATTTGCTACTTTGCATCGAAGAATCATGCCAGCCAAACACAAGGCAGCCCAAAGCAGCAGCGCGCAGGCGATGCTTGCCAGCCGCGGTGCGCCTGACAGTCTTGAAAGTTTTCTTGGCGGCTTCGTTGCTGGTGGAGATACCCAGGACGTGATGGCGCATGACCAGGAGGGCGTCATTACTATGAACCTCAGGCTTTTAAACAAAAGCAGCGACATCACAAAGCAGAAGGCACTAAATGAGCTCATCACACTTATCAGCACCGCTCGTGAGGACATCGTCGCGGGCTTCGTGTCTAATATTGCTGAAGGGGTCATCCGGAATGCCCACGACCACCACCCTCCCATTCGTGCCGCTGCCTTCACTCTGCTTGCCGCGCTCGTGGGTCGTGGCCGTGATGTGAAGGTACTTCTCACCACCAGCTTGCCGTCTCTCTGTGGGGTGTGGGTGATGGCAATGAATGACATGGATCGCAATGTACGTCAAGAGGCGCAAGCAGCCTTTGACAGTGCATTTAGTGTTGAGAAGCGTCCCGCAGTGTTGGCCAAGTATCAAGACGACATCATGGCCTGTCTCTTCGATGGCGCCACGGAAGTGGTTGATGGAGCTGCTGTCGGCGGGTCTGGGCCTCTCCAAGATGACGTTCTTGACAAGCGGTCTAACAGACTGTATGCGGCACTGCGAGGGTTGGGGTACATGGTGAAGCTCGTCAGCTCCAGCCACAACAGCGTCCTGACATTCATATTAGAGAAGCCGACCTTTGCCAAGGTCCTTCCGCGACGCACCAATGAGAAGGGCTACATTGCCGCCAAGACTCCACTCGTGCGCTCCTCTGCGCTGGCGCTCCTACGTGACGTGACGACGGTGTGCCCCATCACTCCAAAGATGCACCAGATGATTGCTCAGGCTATCCACAGTTCCATGCGCGACTCCGACGTGAGTGTGGTATCTAGAGTATGGGAGCTGCTGCTGCTGTGGTGCCGTGCCGGCGCAGCGGAGGCTATCAACTACCTCCCAGCTGGCTTCTTTGACGATGTCATTGACAGTTTCATGGAGTGTGCAAAGCCAGAGCTTGCCGAGGTGCTGTTTCCCTGCATCTTCCCTTTGCTGACGCAGTTCTCAAAGGACTCGCGCTGCGGGGGCATTCTCGACGAATTCTGCGGGGCCCTTGTGGAGAAGGTAAGGCTGCTCACTGAAACGCCGAACGTGAGCGCGGCTGAGCTGAAGGTCATCCTTGCCTCTCTAATGGAGTGCTGGGAACTGCATGGTGTGCGCAAGAAGGGCACGAGTGCTGCGGGCGACTGCGAGGAACTTTTCACTGTGATTGTCTTTAATTTGTGTCTTCTCACTCAGCACGAAGTCAAGCGGAGACGCTTCAGCCGTGTGGTGGCTGACTCCCTCGCCACTAGTCTGCTGAAAACCTCGGTACGTCTCGAGGGTGTGTTTAAGAGTTGCATGGCCATCTTGAATGAAGATAGTAGTTGCGCCTTTAAGGTGCTGCCTGACGATCCGGAGCTGGCTCTCGTTACCAGCTTCCATGAACTCCGAGCGAGCGCCCTTGGAACGCTCTACGCGACGGCATCTGCTAGTTCCACGTACGCACGACAGCTTCCCATGTACGAGAGGCTTCTTGAGTCTGCTCTTCAGCGACAACTGGCTGCGGGCCCTAGTGGCGCTCGCGAGCTGGCTATCATGCTCTTGAGTACCAACAGCACCTTTAAGCCCATGGAGGAGACATGTGCTGGCGTGGTGCAAGCCATGTTAGACGGCGTCCGTGCGGAAGAGGAGGCAAGGAAGCAAGCAAAAGCAGAAGGTGAAGACGCAGCTCCCTCCAGCTGCACCAGTACTGACACTGTATTCCGGCAGCTTGTGCCTGTTGTTCTGCGTTGGTTTAGCTCAGAAGAGTCGCAAAAGCTTCTGGATACTTTCAAAGACGCGGACGCGGTCGCAGTGCAGGAAGCCGTGAAGCAGCATCTCTTGAGTGACCCTGCTCAGGCGGCTGCCATGCTAGTCTCTGCATGTGAGGCAGGGCATTTTGACGATATTGCCCGCTGCTTGCAGCAGCTGAACGAGTTTGGCAGCGAGTTCTCCAAGGAGGATATCACCCGCGTACTGGCGGCCATTGAGACTTCTCTTAGGGCCACGTTGACTGTAGCTGAGGGTGGCGGCGCGAACAACGATAACGGCAACAGCGCTACGGAGCGTGACGCCGCCAAGTCTAAGGGCACGTCTGGCGCTGGCGCTGCGAGTGACGATGGGGAGGAAGTGGAGGAGGAGGACGAGGAGGAGGCCGACATGGAGAGCAACGACGATGCCGAAAATGGTGATGGCGACTCGCTCAACCGCGCTGATGAAATAATGTGCACTGTACTGGAGTGGGCTCAGTTGCTGGAGAGAGACTCTTTGCTCTCTCAGTTTCTGCAGCTAGATGCGCAGGGGTTCTCTGAGCGTTTTGCAGAACTGGTTTACCTTTTTCCAGCTGCCTTGGCGCCACGAGTGTACGCTGAGCAGTACATTTCCATTAAGGCCATGCGCGTGGTGCTTCAAGCAGCAGCAGCAGCAGCGCAGAAAGCTGAGGACATAGACGAAGAGGATGAGGGCGATGAGGTGATGCTTGCGATGGAAGCAAAGAAACACTCTCTCCGGATGGACGACTATGCACAGCTC
This sequence comes from Sergeia podlipaevii, assembly GCA_030849805.1. Taxonomy (NCBI): domain Eukaryota; phylum Euglenozoa; class Kinetoplastea; order Trypanosomatida; family Trypanosomatidae; genus Sergeia; species Sergeia podlipaevii. The sequence goes on along the minus strand of JASANZ010001847.1, from coordinate 9,548 downwards.
ACTGAGGTCATGGCGCACCTGTTAGACTCGTATGGCATTACCGCTGCCGCTCGTGATGCGTTCGCGGCTGATTTTGCGGAGCGCATGATGGACTGGAACGTAAAACGGTGCTACCAGGCCACACACCAGCTGCAGCAGGCTATCCCTTTCGCCTCCAAACGGTCTCTCAGAGCTCTCATTGCGTCCCCAGACACATGGGCTGCGGTGGCGATGCCACATACGGTGAGCGAGGACGCGACTCTACAGCGCAGCGCACTCTCCCTCTTCACTGGATACTATACTCTCCAGCAGCTCGGCGTTTCCTTCACGGACGCTGTGCGCACTGCGCAGTTGATTCGCTTAGCTGATTATTGCGGCATCGCTGCCACGGATGACGGCGACTGTGACAGACCGATGGTCTTCTTTTTCTTGCTGCAGGCTGCTTCTGTGCGAGAGGCACTCTCTCATGCCTCAGTGAAGCTCCTCTTTGAGAGGCTTCTCCCTGAGGCGTTTAAGTGCTTCTCCACGCGCGCGGCTGCTGGTCGGCTGGCGCAGCTACTCACTGAGAAGAAGCTGGCTGCAGACGACGATGATGGTGATGATGAGATTGAAGGATACATGCATCTTGTGTGTACGCTTGGTGCTGTCGTGCGCGACATTGCAAGGCGGTGCATTGCAACAGACGAGAGTCGCGTGCAGTTTCTGTTGGCGGCTCGCCGCGTCGTGTCAGCCGTCACTAGCCACGCAGTCACAGCGTTGTTCACTGAAACCGGTGCGCGAAACATTGACGTGGATGTGGCGATGGTGTACAATACCTTCTTCTCCAATATGGACGAGGCGGCCAACGTAGTACGTGACAACATGCTTGCGCAGCTCCCCCCAGAACAGGAACGGCTCATGGCGGAGGCGGTGTGCATGCTCCCTACATGGGATCTCACGACCGCGAAGCTCGCGTTGGTTGTGCATCGCCACTTGAGCACAATGCCAGTGATTCACCCAAACACTGTCACTAGTCTTCTTGAGTTTGCAAAGAAGCAAACACCGATCGATGGACTTGAGCTGCTCGCCGAGCTTTCATTGACGCGCATCATTGATCTTACCGTTTACAGCGAGCTGGTGCGTGTGATTGTGGCCACGATAAGCCGTGCGTACTGTCTCTGTCATCTACCTACCAACGGTCGTCTACAACAGCAGCCTGCAGGGCGTCCTCCGTATTCTTTCAGTCAGCTCATGCGCGTTGCTGTGGCCACTGTGCTAGCGCGTCGTGGCGTCATCATTCATAGCCGCATGGACGATGTGCTCCGCAGCACGGTGAACTTGGTTGTTTTTGACATTGTTTGTGAGTCAGTGTCTCAGCTGCGCCAGACAAGAGGGGCTGATGTGCCGCTACTCGTGAAGCTCATCTCGTTCGTATCGGGCTTCATGGGCGATCTGATGGCTAACGATGTAGCTGTCGTGCGTGCATCAGAGGTGAGTGCACAGAGGATTGCACAGGTGACCACCTTTGCGTACCTGTGGGTGCGAGCAACACCAATTAGCAAGCTGGAGGCAATTGGCATGGAGACGGTAGCGGGTGTGATGCGCAGTGTATGCCTCCTCGCTAACTTGACCCTCATCAACTCCAAGTTCTCTCTTTGCGAGTCTGTCAATGGCATCATCTCCAAGCTTTCGTTGAACGCTGTTCGCGAGGACTTCTCCTCGGCGAACCCCGCCAAGCTTTCTCTGTTCCGCCGACAGAACACACTTGTAACAAAGACACACAAGCAGAAGCTACTGCTTTTTCCGTATCTGCTCGGCTGGGGTGTCGTGCTCACGACACCTCCGCCCCAGGAGGAGAACCCGGCGCTTGCGTCGTCGGCGCAGGGCAAGGAGCGGCGTAAGTCTATCTACGCCCTGCTTGACCTTCTCTTTTCACTGCTGTTGACGCCGACCTTCAAGGGAGCAAAGCGTGTGGAGGAGACCTACATTGGCGCTACACTGATGAACAAGCACGGCGGTCGTGACGCAGGAGACGCAGTGGGAGGCTCGGGGCTGGCAGTAGGAACGCTTGGCTTCGAGATGGTAGCTCTCACACGAGTGGACTCGGACGCGATGATGGAGCAGCTCGCACGTGGTGCAGCCGCAGTCTTCTCTCTCCTCCTGCAAGGCCCTACACTCTTCACCATGAAGAGCTGGTTGGACACGATCGAACGCAAGTCTCAGGCGATGTTCTGCGACTTTGTGGAGCAGTATCTTTCTCCCTTGCTTATTGAGGAGCGGCTGCTAGCGGTGCTGAGCCACAGTCACGACGGCTCCACCACTTTCAGCATCAGCGACAGCTTCAGCGTGCGCGTTGGTGTGCAGCAGCGGGCGATCGATCTCATGTACGAAATGGAGGATGCAAAGGTGGCGGTACGCATCATGTTTCCCTCCGCGTTTCCGCTGCGCCAGCCCATCGTAGAAGCTAGCAGTGGCAGTGGCAAGGCATGCGGCGTGTCTAGTGAGAAGTGGCGTGCGTGGATGCTAAGGATGACTGTGATGCTCTTCGATGGTTCGTCAAACATTTGGGAGTGCATTGAATTATTTCAGCGCAACCTTGACGCGCACTTTAGCGGCCAGGAGCCATGCCCCATCTGCTTTGCGGTGGTGAACGCGGTGAACCACAAGCTGCCTGACCTCCGCTGCTCTGTGTGCCACAACTCAGCGATCCACTCTAATTGTCTTCACACATGGTGGGCGAATGGGGGGCAGACAACGTGCCCGTTGTGCCGCTCGCCGTGGGTGTCAGAGTAAGACTGTGTCTGTGTGACGCGATTTTGGATGCATGTTGTATGTGATGCTTTTTTTTTCTCTTGTCGTTGTTGTTCAGCGTTGATTGAATTGGATGGAAATGAAATGGAAAGCTTCTCTCTTTAAGCGTATATAGTCGTATATGAACGGATGAATACTTGATTGTTGTTGTTGTTGTTGTTGTATGTGTTTTTATTCATAATAATCTGCCTAATATCAACCCTAATTGCAACTTTTTCTTTAAAAAAATGAATTAGTGCTGTCTGGCGTGCATGCACTGCTACGTGCATGTATATCGGTGTGTGTATGCAGTAGGTGCTTTCTTTTTTTTCGTTTACTTTGACTTTGTGCATACTATCATGATTTATCTTTTCCCTTGCCTCCGTATGATCCCAGTTGGCACTCCTGATTGCTGCTCCATAGTATTTTTTTATCTTATCTCTTTTTTTTTCTTTGCAGTTTATTCGCGATTAGCTGTACCTACTCTTTTTTTCCTCATTTTAGCTTGCGCACATATACACACACTGTAACACGTCGGTCACCTACGCATCCTTCGCTGTCATAGCGAAACTAACTAACTTTCTCAGTTCAATCACATTATATCATTTTATTTTTTAAAAAAAGAATCGCCACAAGACACCCGGAAGCTGCATAAATGCAGACTGAAGCCACCACCCCTGACAAGGACTACGTGCGTAAGATGAAGTATGGCACTCTCAACATTTTTGATTCCTCGAATAACTCGCCGGCTCCCAACACACCATCAAAGGGAGTGTATGGCAACCAGGAGTCCACCGCCACGTGTGATTTCCCTCGTTCTGGTCTACGCATGGTACCACCTCTCCAACACACTCGCCATCCGAGCGGCCGCGCTCACATCGAGAACGCCCGTGGAGAGCAGCAGCAGGTACAGGTGGTGAACATTACGGATGACTACAAGGACCCCTCCAAGATGCAGCAGCGTCATACCGTCGTGAAGTGTGAGCCACAGCTGCACGCAGGGAACGGTGTGCGTGCGGCAATGTCCTACACTTCTGGACAGGAGCAGCCATCGCGGTCCTCACTGGCTACGCCACTCGGGAATTCGCGCTCCTCGCAGCATGGCAGGAGACTGAACTATACGCGTCAAGAGCGTTTTTGCCAGGCGATACGCGACATTGTCATGAAGCGTGCGCGTGGCGTCACCGAGTTCTACGTGCAGCTCAACCGCGGGCTAATTGGTGAAGGAGGGGAGGCCCCTGAGGATCCGGAGACGCATGTATTGACCCTCCGCAGCTGCCACGCGCAGCTTGTATTCTTGACATCCATTCAGGTCACTTTGCTGGAGCTCGCAGACATTCTCTGGAATATGGAGGAGTACAAGAGCCGCAATACGGATCGAGCGACCGATGAGAAGGAGCTCGGTGGCTTGCAAGTGACTTACAAGGTGTTCTCGGCGGCTTTTGGCACGTATGCGTGGAACCCTCACCTCGCGGTCATGAAAATATAGAAACATAGAAAAAAAAAACTGTGACATGGAGGTTGCAAATATATATGATATTTTGTTACAGTGAAATACAAATAAATATATATATATATATATAGAGAGAGAGAGAGAGGGCGAGTACGAAGCATTAGGACTGGGCTCTTCCTCTCGCACAAAGTATGAAAGCAGGTGTTTGATGGGGGCATGAAAAGTAAGGGGGCAATGAGAGAGGCACTACCTCAACGCGTTCTCTTCATTCATCTTGTCTTCTCTCCCTTTGTTTTTGAAAGACGCACAGGTAGAGTGGTGTAGCTGAGTTCGCTATATATATATATATATATTTCTCTCGAGACTGAGGAGGCAACAAAATGCAAACTGTGTGCATTTATGATGTGTGCGTTTGCCCTTGTTATTCCTTTTCTAAAAAATGCTTGTCGTGTAATCCTTTTCAATCTATGCTGCCCTTGCTTTTGCTGGAGAACCATTTTTTTTTTTTTTAAAGAAGCGAGAGTGTGTGTACTGCACGGACGCACCGCACATGGTCTACCCACCTACTTCACCTATCTATCTACCAATATATATGTATCTGTTTCTGTCATACTTATAAAGACCTTGGCAGTGATTGAATACTCAACTTTTCTTTTTCTCCTTTATCGCCACGTCTTCGTACTGATTATCATGCGTTGAAACGTATTTTATCTAGGTACGCTATTTTATACCGAAAGGAGAACGAGTGAGAAAGTTGACTTCGGATAACTGTTTACCTAATGGTAGCCTGCTCTACATATACGTACGCATACATATATATATATATGTTTTTAAATGGATTGACCATTGGCTGCTCGTTGTAAAGTGACTGTCTTCTTTTCTTTATCTTATTTTATTTTAGTTTCTTTCTCTCATGAGAGAAAGATGAGGGTGTTGATGCTCGTTGCACAGCAAACAAACGAAAAGGTTGGTATCTTCACTTTGTAACACTATAACGTATCTAAGTTTATGAACGCCACTACTATCGTACGCTACTTACTTGCTACTGCATTTTACTTGTGGTTGATGTTGGCCGCTAGTACAGCTGCAAAGCATAACATATATGCCCTATCACGATTGTCCTCTTCATTGCCAACCCCCTCCCTCTTACCTCTTACCTCTATCTTCTTCCTTCTATTTTTTCCCCTAATGCTTGAAAAAAAAAAAATGCGTGCGAAAGTTACTCAGGGAGAACGATAGAGACGAGACAACACAAGGCAACCAAAGCACGTTCCAGAAAAATAAAGGGACAGTAGTTATTACAAACGAATTTAGCTAGCAACGCGGAAAGGTCTACTTTCCTAGGAAGGCTCACATACTATCATTTTTTTTTTCTCTTGACCATTAGCCATCTCGTTATTATTTTTATTTATTTATTGAATCTAGTTACAGGAGGAAAGAAAAATACAATTTAGAAAAAAAAAAGTCAATTTCGCTTTTACAGGTAGCAGTATATCACTCACATTTTATTTATTTTTGTGTGTGTGCTTCTCTTTTGCTGATTTGTTACGTGTGTCAATACTCATTGCTCAGCTTACCCAAGACGAAAAAAAAGAAGTTTGCTGGCAATTTGTCATTGACACCAATTGATTCTGTGAACTCATTATGGGAGACACAGTTATTGCTACTCGGGCATCCGGACTTGTGCATCATTCGGTGGCGGACATCGATGAAGGGGTTTCAAATCCATACGATACTTCCAACCCTATACCGCGTCAATACCAGTGGCGGCAGAAGGAAAACAGGGAGTTCTCTCACTTTGTACTACCCGCAGGCAGCGCAGACCTCCCCTCGAAGGATCTCTACGTAGCGATCAAGGCGCACCTTGTGAAGCACAAGGAAATCCAATTTGTGGATCTCCGTGGTGCCGTACTCGGGGATGAAGGGCTTCGTCTGCTCGCTGAGGCGGCGGAGAGCGGTGGTGCTCAACAGATGCAGTCGTTATGTTTAAGTGGGGCGGAGCTCGGCTCCGTCGGGTTCATTGGTCTCCTCTCCGCTTTCACCCAGTATGCCCCGATGCTGACGCGCCTGGACATCAGCGGAAACGATCTCGGCAACGAGGTGGCTGCGGCGCTGCGTGCGTGGATTCCACCTCAGCTCACGCACTTGAACCTTTCTTCCACTCACCTCACTGGCGATGGCGTGCATGAGATCCTCACTGGTGTTGCAGAGCGTGGCGCGGTTCATCTTACCTATCTGAACCTATGCGATGTCCGCCTGAACTGCAAGGCGACAGAGGCGCTCGGCGGCATTCTTGCGGGATGTTGCCAGTCCTCACTCAAGGAACTCAGACTCAGCCACTGTCGTATTGATGATGTCTGCTCTGACGCCCTCGTGGCGGGCATCCACGCATCCTCTGTGGAAGTGCTGGATCTCTCCAACAACGATTGTATCATTGCGTTTGCTGCCAAAGGTAGCGGTGATTCTGCGTTTCCCGTCTCTCTGCGTTTGTTGAATATTTCCCATAATTCCATAAAGCAGCCTCTGGTTGCCGGCTTTGCTGCCTCCTTCCGTCCGTGCGTGGGCACTCTACAGGAGCTCTATATGAAGCACACTGCCGATGGCGATGAGACACTGACCAGGACTCTGTCAGGGCTTGGCTTCCTGCCGGAGTTGCGCGTGCTGGACGTGTCGTCATGTCGTCTCACCTATCGCAGCGCTAAAATGCTAGGCCAGAAGCTCATGACATACCCACGGCTGGAGCGCCTTTATCTATCTGACAATTTGCTTGACGTCGAAGGCATCACCAATCTTTCCAGTGCCCTGGAGCGACTGAGGACACTGCATACTCTGCACGTTGGGTCCTGCTACCTCGGTAACTGCGGTGCGGTGGCGGTGGTGTCGAGTCTGCTGCGTGGTCAGGCCCCCATGCGTGAGCTCGACATTTCTGATAACGCTATCAATGATGCCGGCATCCGAGACATATGCACTTTGCTCTCACGCCTTGTCTGTCCCAGACTGAACCTTCTCGTGCTCTCTGGTAACCCTTGCACCCGCCTTTCTGCAGCTCACTTGGAAAGCATGATGCAAGAGCGGCAGACCAACTGCATTGTTCTTGCTCGCGGGACCCCGCTCGACTCCGTGGCCAGCGTCAGTGAGGAGCGTCAGAGCTCCATGTCGGGAAGTACAACCACGGCAGTTTCCTCCTCTTATTCCGAAGTGGCATATTGAAATCAAAGGGAGAGGGAAGAAAAAGGAAAAGAAGTGAGGGGGAGAGGGGCGTCGTAGTTCATAGCGCAGATGTCGGTGATTGCCAGCTTCGTTGTATCTTCAACTTAACCAAATTGAACAATCGAGCTGCAACATTTTTTTCAAAAAGAAAGAAATTTCTCACCTTTGTAAACTAGGAAACCCAGAGGAAGGTGAGGGGAAGAAGCAAAAAAAAAAAAAAGCCTACAAAGCGATACATAAGGAGCCTCTTGACTCAATTTATCAATAGAGAAAAAAAAAGGATAGTCTATTGTTTGAAAGAAGTGGCAATGGGTGGGAAGACGTATAAGGTACTATCGCCATCTGCTGCCTCAGTGTATAGCGGAACCGCGCGTGTGGTAGGAAACCAAAATGACGCCTTGATACACTAATGAGTGTTTGATGAACACTCTATATTTATGTCTTTGACCCCCCCCCCCNAGGAGAATCACCTATACACGCCACATGCAAGAAGGCTGAGTAATAAGAGAGAATAGAGCGCTACCTAGTGGATATTAGTCCCTCTTGCTCTCAACTGTCGCGGTGCAGTAGCGCATTTGAATTTATGTTTATATTGTGCTCTTCGCACAACTGTTTATGGTGTGTGGAACGAGAGGAGACTTTGGGTGTATTCCGCGTTTTTATTTCTGCTTATTTTTTTTTCTGCACGTGTGCTAGGGGAAGAGAATAGCACTTTGCATCCTTGAGGAGTATAAATATATATATACACTATGTGTTTTTTCTCTCCTCTTATGTTATGTTTCTTACAAATTTGATATAGAATCGCATGCACGATAGTGTGCGTGTGCGCATGTGCATGCGTACGTCCACACATAGAGGTTTGGGGTGCCCATGCGCCTCACAGTGTAGCTGTGTTTCTTTCTTCCACCTTTTTTTTTCATTTTTTTTATTTTCTATTACTTTCTTTTCGTAATGCTGTTAATTTTCTTTTTTGTTGTTGTTGTTGTTGTTGTTATCGTACAGAGTCATCACAGCCTTGGGCTTTTCGTAAGACATGCTTTAAAAAATGTTTGCGGAGGCTCAAATGTGGTGCATGTGCAAGCAAAGGATCGGCTCATTTCTCGTATGTATGTTTATTTATTATTATTATTATTATTATGTCAAGGTGTGTTTTACATTTTTCCNTATTATGTCAAGGTGTGTTTTACATTTTTCCTTGCTTTATATATATATATATATATATTGAGATCTTGCCATTATCATTATTCCAGATTTTTCCGGCGCTCTTCTCTTTTTTTTTTTCCTACTCCCGCCAACGTTTCGGCACGGTCCCTCATGGATGTATCATCCCTTTTTCTTGCTTCTTTGACTTTTGTTTGCTACATGCAAGCTAGTGTGGAAGCTTCGATGTTATACATGCATTACTGCGCGAGGGTGTTTATTTATAGGGGAATGCCTGAGGGGGCAAATTCCTCGGGGAGGATGTGGTGCACCTTTCGAAAAAAATCTATAAAATAGAAATTAAAAAGAATATTATCTGTATTTTAAAAAAAGGTAGAATAAAAATTATGCGTACTCTTTATTATTTGTTTCAAAACCGTGAGAAAAAAATAATGAGCAACTGAAGGGCTAAAATGCAGCTCGAAAAACGCGCAAAGGTAACTAGTGTAACAGTTGCGGGTCAGAGTTTTACCATTATTATTATTATTATTATTATTTCTTCGTGCAGCAATCTGTGTGTAATGCGTTGCTTCCTATTATTGCCTTTTGTATTTCCACGTTTGGATATCTTTTTTTTTTTTCAAAATGTCCTTCGTGCCTACCTCATCTCTTTCTCTCTCCTTTGGTATGTGTTGTGTAGCTTTTGGGTTGGTCACCTTGCTCTTGGTGTTGAATCACTTTACTGATACCTTCCTCTCTCTTCTTCACACACACACACACACACACATTGAGGGTTACCGCAGTCTTACGATACATGCGCGCGAGGTGCTCTCCGCAACTAACACGCGTTATTTTTGTTTTGTGCTCCCCCCCTCCTCACTTTTTTTTTTCTGTTGTTGCTTGTTTTTAGTTGGAAGAAGCAGTGTAGAAGTTAAGAGAGAAGAAAAAAGAAACGCGTAGGAGCTGATTGTTCGAGGGCAGAAAGTGCGCTACAGCA
>JASANZ010001846.1:0-19203 GCA_030849805.1 Sergeia podlipaevii | reverse complement strand
GAGATATATATATATATATATATATATATATGAGTGTGTATGTGTGTGTGACAGACACAAGAAGACGCAACATAAATATATAAATGAAATACAAAAAGAAGGTAAAAAAAAAGTTACTAGCACCTTCACACACAAAGCTGTAATAACGAGAGTAGTGGTACAGTAGATTTAGTGGTAGTAATGGGAGAGAGAGAGAAGGGAGGGAGGCGGGGCGGGGGCGAGACCCTTTACAAAAAAAAAGCGAAAAATTAATTCATTACGGTGGCACATAAAGCGAACAATTGCAACAACAACAAAAACAAAAACAAAAACAAAGGATGCTTAAAAAAAAATGCACAAGCGCAAAAATCATTAACTAGACCTGTATCACATGTATACAAGGTATACATAAATATGTTTCTCCGTGCATTCTTTCTACTCTGTGATATGTCTTTTCATTTTTTTTTTTTTTTTGATAACGAGCTTTCTTCTCGTATATATGTACGCTCTCCCTTTCCTTCTCTCTCTCTCTTTCATCTTTATCGATCGTTCGGGCGAGCATACGGATCCCAGCAAAAGCCTTGACTAACTTTTGTGCCGCGCGACATTACGTACCTACGCGGCCCTCCTCTCCGCTGCCTACTGTCGCCAGCCCCTGCACTGCGCCGTAACAGTTGTGGCTGTAGATGCCCCTGCGGTGCCAACACCCCGGCAGCTGATGTGGCTGCTGCTGGTGTGATTGTTATTTTTTTCTTCGTGGTGGATGCCATGCGTGAGGTGAAAAAGCCGGCAGTGACAGGGACTGCTGCGGTTGAGGGGGTGGTGACTGGGATGGATTCTTGCCTCTCACCTCCTAAGGAGGTATCTTGATGAAGCGTGCGCGGCCATATTTTTTTCTGCTGTGGGGTCGAGGGCTGCTGCTGCTGCTGCTGCGGCTGGCTGCGGGATGGATCATATGCAAGCGCCGAGTATTGTGGTGTCGAGCTCGAAGGAACAATAGAACTGTTGTTATTGTAATTCGCACTGGTGGTTCCTGCCAGCAGAGGCTTCCGTATTGGGCTTGACACGACATACTGTTCGTGCATGGTCATCGGTGTTACTGCTGCTGTTGTGGTGATGGACGAGGAAGCTGGCGGCGATGGACGGTGTACTGCTGTATGCGGCGAGTGATGAGCAAACTTGCTACTCGCAAAAGATGGGGAAGGAAGCCAATGATAGTGATGGTGGGGTTTGTTGTGGTAACGATGCTGCTGCTGCTGCTGCTGCTGTTTCTGTGGTTGAAAAACAGCGGACTTTTCCCCCATCTCAGCGTGGTTCCGCGCAGGCAGTGGTGGTGGTGGTGCGGTGGCTTCCATGATGAATGACGATCATGTCGAACCTCTTTCTCCTTGTCTCGGATGCTGCTGCTGCTGTTGCTGAGATGGCGGTGGGAAAGAGTTAAAGAATGAGTTCGTCTTGTACGACGGCGTAGCCGACACGACACACGGCAGTGGGTAGTAGTGATGTCTGTGGTAGTTCCTGTAGAGCCAGTTGGATGGGGGATTGGATGTTGTCGCAGGTCCTGATGACAAGGAAGAGAAAGGACGAGGATGACTGGGACTAGGTGGCACGTGTGGGGGTTGGTTTGTGTTGAGCTCGTGCCATGGCGGGCCCTCACGCGCCTGATGACTCGCCACAATGCCCCCTGTTACATCATCAGTCGTATTACTGCTATACTTTGCGGTACTAACCACCATCATAGCTGTCGCTGATGCCTCGGCCGCAGCTGCTTGGCTTCGCACTTCTCGCTCAATGAATGAAGGAAGGGGCTCAGAGAACATCTGCCTTTGCTTTTGGTATTTCTGGGTTCCACGTGATGCCTGCTGCTTCGAGCCGCTATCACGGCGAGGAAGACGCTCCTGGTTTTTCTTTTCCCTCTCACTCCCACTGCACACGTAGCTGCTGTGTGTATTGTTGTTGCTGTAAGTCATAATACTGTTCCTGTTGACATCGTCCGACATGTTGTTGCTTCTGCTGATGTCATCATTGTCTTTGCATGTCGTCGCCGCTGTTGCGGCTGTTGTTCGTGTCTCTGCTTCCGCTGCTGCGTTCTCGCTATGTAAAGGTGCGGGCAGCACAGTCATCTCCCCAGGCCCTCCTGCGCACGCCGCAGGGGGGCCCACTGTCGCGCTTTCATCTTTTTTTTCATGCTGCTGTTGCTGCTTAGAAGTAGGAGACGGTTCTTCTCCTTCTCTTTCTCTTGTCGCTGGAGCTTGCATGCTTACCACCGCAGCAGTGATGTCTTTATTCATGTCCTCACCATTGCTTTCTCCCTTGCTGCTGCTGTTGCTCTTCTTGCTGTTACTCTTCTTGCTGTTGTGGTTGGTACTACGCTTCATGAACTGCTTTGAAGACAAAGTCTTTTTATTCGTCATTTCAGCTTGAGTGCCCCGCTTTGCCTTCTTGTCACTGACAGTACCTGCACCAGCACCGGCACGACTTGCTTGCGCAGAGGCAGCATCAGCTGCAGTAGTGTCCCCGACGTGCGTCTGCGCTTCTCGCACTTCACAATTTCCATGGGAGGTGCGCGTGATGACGGTAGCACTGGTTATTGGGACCACACGATCCATGTCTGTCGCCACACTACCACCACCACCACCAGCGGCGACGATGACTCCTCCTCCTCCTCCTCCTCCTTTGCCTTTTGCTTTGCGACGTCTCTGTAGTTCCTTCACAAATTTCGGGATGCATCCATAAAAAAAGCACTCACCATCATATAGGTAACTCCATATGAAGTATCGACGACACTGTATCAGCGTGGAGCCTTGAAACAGTCTGCTGATTGCCAAGGCACTCACGTACGCTGCGGTGGCGATACTGCTGCACATGTTCATACCACCTTGAGAAGAATTCGTAGTCATCATGCTTACTTCACCCTCCCCGTCGGTTCCTCCCTCTCCAGCAGCATCATCCGCGCCGTCGGATGGCGCCTGTGACATTGCAGTGGTATCCGCCGTGCTCATAGAACCTTCCGTATCTGTGCCCCCCCAAATAGTAGACACAGCAGCGGGAGTCACACGTGCCTGGTGGCTCTGCTTCCATAGTGAAGAACACGGCAGCGGTGCACGCAGCATCCATCCCGCGTCGTCCTTGTTTTCAAACTGCGCGGCGGCAAGGATCTTCTTAATGGATCGCAGTACAAGCTCACAAAGCGCCGTTGCGCTTAGCATGCTGCCAGCGCAAACAGTACCGTATCGATGAGCTAGCCATTGAGCTCGCATCGTTCCCCGTCCGCTGGCGCCACCGGGGCCGCCGCTTGCTGCTGCTGCTGCTGTTGTGTCCCTGCAGAACGTTACGACGGTGCTGTTTGTGCTCGCTTCACCCAGAGGGTAGTGCAGATAGCGCTGGAAGAGCGGTTTTTCACTCGAGTAGCCTTTTGCGACTACGCAAGGGTCCCCAGGCCCGTTGCTGCGAAGTTCTCCCTCTGGTAGGTGTGTATGCTTCAATAGTGCTTGTAGTTGTAGTTGCTTCCGTTCTAATGCAGCCTTAATGATAGTGTCGTTTTCCAGCGTTGTGCCATCGCGCAACAACCCCACAGCGCACGCGTCGATCGGGGTCAACGACCGCACGTGGTCCCAGCGTCGTGTCGCAACGTTAAAATAGATGAGATCACCATCGCGGAAGGTGTCGGGTGGGTAGGACGAGACGTAACCGTTCTCCTTCGCCTCTTGCTCTTGCTTCTTGTAACACGCAATCATGTGCGCAGCTTCTTCTCCTCGATTCTGTTTTTGTTTTTGCCGATCGTTACTGTCGCCATCCTCTTTACCGCTGCCACTGCTAATCGCAGTAACAGAAGAATGTATGGCAGACAGGAGGAGCTGAGAAGCTGCCACGTGTGCTCTCGAGGAAGGTGGCGCCTGTGGATGCGGGCATACAGCCACGAAGACTTTTTCCTTTCCCGCTTCCACGTTGTCCAACGATGGTGGAGCCGGCATGTGCTGTAGGCCCTCCTTGAACCACACCGATGCCGCTGTCTCGCCTTCTCCACCCTTCTCCTCTACCATTTCATTCTTCTTACCCGAGCCCTCAACTTGGTAATCTAAGCGCACTTTACCGCCATACTCAAGCCCAGTGAACGTGTAGTCCCTCCCGGCGATGTAGTTCCCAATGTAGAGCGGCACCGCTGCCTGGGAGAGATAGAAAAAGAGTGTGCGCATCCTTCTAGAGGTGATGCGCAGCAGCAGATGTCGGCCACGTATTGTGGTGAGCCCGCAGTTCTCGGTGAGCGCGTCCGCATAGAGGGTTCCATATGGTGGTGGTGGTGATGGTAGTGATTGTGATTGTGAGTCTGATTGGATATCATCACAGGAGCAGGGCGTAAAAGCCTGCCCTTCCTCCTCAGTGGGCCTACTTATTGTTTCGTTCTGTTCTGGTGTCAGTACCGGTTCTTGTTGTGCCGCCGCCGCGTGTGACTTCTTCGATTTCTCTGGTGGATTCATCTTTTTAAAGACCATGCCAAGATTGTTCACGTAGAGAGCAAAGTTGTTTTCCTTTTCAGTAGTCCCTAGGGCCTGCTGGAGGCGAGTATCCCCAGCATCGACTTCCGCGGCAGCGACATCGAGACGAAACGATATTTCGCGCACCAATTGAAGAAGAGGGATGTTACCCAGTGGGATCAAGGTCCATGAGGGACGCGCAATGACATCTGGGAGCCCGGCGGCAATACAAACATGCCGAAACGTAAAAATACCAAGCAAACCGGCGCGGTTGAGAATTTTCTCTCCCACGGAAAGGTCAACAAAGCGGATGTAGCGGGAGACAGCGGGCAGCTGGTCAGGCGTGAGGTCCATTTCCTCTTCCAAGTCACATTCCTCGTCTTCTGCATTATCGCCATCCGCATTGGTATAGTGAAGCCAGTTGAAATCGCCGCCCTCCGTGCTCACCATTTCCGTCCTGAATGCCGTATTATCATGGCGGAGGATGAGATCGTCGTGGATGATTCGCCTGAACCGTGCTGGCCCTCGCACCTGCGTTGGCATTGCCCCTTCTACGCCGACAATTCTTACCGGAGTGATGGGAAGCACAAACTCCGGAGGTCCACCCTCGGCCGATGAAGGCCAGAGAAGCTTTTGTAGATACTTCACAGGCTGTTGTTGCTGTTGCTGCTGTAAGGTCGTGCTCTCAGCGCTTACGTTGCTATCTATATGCTGCTGCTGTTGCTGTAGTGCCGACGGTGACACGCTGCTGCCGCTGCCTTCTTGTTCCTCAACAGGAGTCAAGGCCACTGCTGCTACCGTCTTTGTTACTTGACTTGCCGTTTCACCCCCAAAAGAGTTGGATGGCCTCGCCTCACCCATCATCATTTCTGTAGAGCTATATCTACCAGCGGCCATGTCAAGTATGTTGTTTAAGCTTTTGACTGGCGGAAGGCGCGAGGCAGATTGCTGGCAGCTGCAGGAAGTACAGAATGAAGCACATGAGCTCGTTGTTGCCGCTGAGGGGCAGACAGCCGCGGCGGCGGCAGTGCCTGCACTGGCATCTGTAAGGTCTACAGCACCACTACCACCAACACCACCTTCTTCTACCTTGTTGCACATGGAGTGCGCTAAAGCAGCGTGTGCGAGCTGTGGCGCCGTGGTTGTGCTGCAGGAGGGTGGCGTTGGTGCCGTTGCTGTCGCCGTCCCCTCAGGCTTCTGTGGCGGCTTGCGATAGGCAAAGACGTAGAGAACACCATTTTCCTCAACCAGGTGCGTGCGACCATCCTTGTAAGCATCGACGCTTTCAAAGGCAAAATGGTGTTGTTTGAAGCGATTTAAAAGATAGGCAGTTTTGGCTTCTGGATCCATCGCCTCCGTGTTTGGCGGTATGGTGGTTGCGACATCTGCGCTGGAAGCAGCATGACCTCCTCCTTCTTCTTCTTCTTCTTCTTGAGCACGATCGCTGTGAGGGTTATCATTGTCTACCTTGCTGGAAGGGAGACTGCTGTGCTGTGTATCTGCTTCTGCTGCAGTGCCACACGAGTGTGCGAGGAGGTCATCTATTGAAGGCGGTGGCGGTACTGTCGTCGATGCGGTCTCAGCGGCAGCAGCGTCCGTCTCCTTGACTTCGACCTGTTGCTGTTTCTGAGCGGCGGTGCGGTAATAGGTCTCTCGGGCCACGTGTTCCTCCTCCAAGGTCAAACACACCGCAAGCGCTTCTGGCAGCGGCCGCAGCCACTCACGTGGAGGGGGAGGTATATCCCCCTCCTCTTCATCACTATTGCTGATGTTATCGTCATCACTGCCGCCTCCGTCTTGAACGTAATCGTCGTCCCTCTCACTCTCTCTTCCCACGTGCGTTCCGCCACCCACAACTTCGCCTTCCGCTATATTTTCGTCTTCACGTCCTTCTTGTCCAGAACGCTGCTGCCACTCATGTTTGCGATTCCGCTTTCCCTGCCGTTGATGCAGACGGTGACGACGGCGGGCGTGCGCGGCACGCCATTGCACTTCCTGGTCGTAAATCTCGCGCATCTCGGCGTCGGTGTCGATCATGTGCCCCATGCAGCTGTTTAATACAAGCGCCTTATACAGCGCTTCACTCCCGCACACAGCGAACGGTGGTGCTTGCTTCCGTTGCTGATGCTCGGAAATGTATTGAAAGTAGGCAGCTTCATCGTCTCGTAGGTGATCGCGCTGATGATGATGCACTTCGGCATCCTTGTCCACCTCGTCCTCCTCCTGCTTAATGCAATCTCTGCGTGTTATTACGTTTGCCGCGCTTGTCAAGCGAGAAGCGATTTCTTCACAATCGTAGTAGGATACGCTTGGGTCGACCTCGCGGGCCTCCTCCCCCCACTCCTCATTGCGTGAGGCACGGAATTGTTGAATAGCGTCCTCATCGTTAGTGAAGCCTTCAAGATCGCTGATGTCAAAGTTGTACTTACACGATTGATTTTCGCGAATGTGAAAAATCTGCTGGAATGGCGAGGACGAAGCGCTTGGAAAGAAATGGGGTGTGAGAGGTAGACGAACGAGCACGCGACCACTACAGTTCGCAAAGAAGAGTGAGGCGGGGGCTTCATGAGTTTCGCGGCTAGGAAGGGCTCCCATGCCTCCCCCCCCACCACCACTGAAAAGCAATAATAATAATAATAAATAAAAATAGAATAAATAAAAGCAATAAAATGTCTGCAATAACACTTAGAAGTGTGTACCTTTTTGTTAGTTTCTTTCCTTTTTTACGCTGGATTTGCAGACTTGTCCTCCTCCTCCCCCTCCCACCACTTTTCCGTTTCTTTTTCCCACTATATACGTTGAAGAGGCGTGTACGTATGTACTGGAAGAGAGAGATCCCCTTAGTGATAGCAATAGTAATGATATTGCACTGAGGGCTAGTGTTCTCCCTTCAGCGTCTTGCGCCGCTCCCGCAGTCTCTTGGCTGATATAAGAAAAAGAAAAAAGAATATATATATATGTAAAGTAATGCAACCGATAGCTGCCGTGTATCAAAAAAAGAAAAAAGAAAAGCAGAAAAACCTCCACTTCTACCAACAAAAATAAAAACAAAAACAAAAAAAGTGACTTTGCGTGTGTGATATATATATATATATATATCTTCTTCTTTCTTCCTTCTTTCTTTCTTTATTTTCTACTTTTTTTTTTGCTAAATAGTAAATGACACCTACGGCAGGGAGTTGAGGGAAGTTGGCCTTCCCTCTCTTTCTAGATTTTGTTCTCCCGCAAAAAAACAAAAACAGCAACAACAAAAAAAACAAATAGAAGTTCGTTATCAACAGCAAACACTAAAAAAAAAGATCTGGAGAGCTTTTGCTTTCAAACCCTGCTGCTTACTAGCAATTGTTGTAATGATCGGCCCTTTCTCCAAATATACAGAAGAGAAAAAAAAAAGCAACAACAAAAACAGCACTCAACTTGATTGTTTTTCTTCTTATTTGTTGTTTCTCGTGTATAACATTTTATTAAAGCAAAAAAAAAAAAAGAAACAAAAAAATATATATATCGTTCAGTAATAAAGTGAACTGCAACAGTCAATAGATCAAAATCGTAAAAAAAAAAAGCTGCAACAATAACAAAGAAAAAAAAAGAACTAAAAGATAAGAATCTTTGTTCTCGCGTGAAGCGTGTGGTGGATGAGTACCTCTCTCTCTCTCTTTCTTTCTATATTTCTTTTTTTTTTTTCTGTATGTTTGTATGTGTGTACGTATGTGTTTATGTATGTTCCTGTGGGTGCGTATGTGTAGATGTAAATCTTCAGAAAAGAAATAATGATAACAGTATCACAAGTTGAAAATAGGTACTATGGAAAAAAAAAATTAGAGACAGATGGGAAACGAAATGCAACGAAGCACGCGCACACACGTACACACGTGCGTATATAAGCAATATATATATGCTATCTCTTCAGTGTCCTAGAATTCCTAAATTGCAGATAGGGGAGAAGGATGAGAAAAACAAGTCATGTTTGCGACATGTAGAGAGATAGTCAAGACGCAATATCCGCCTTTGTGTAACCAAGGCAGCCATCACCACAGCGGCATGACATTAACTGCCACCACTGGGGGTGGGAATGAGAGAAAGATGAAGTGGGATTTCTTTTGTTTTTTTACGGCATGGGAAGTGTGACACCATCACTTCCCCCTTTCATCCAGAGTAGGGGATGAAGCTCAGGGTGTGGGGGGGGGGATCATAGTTTCCGCATGTTGCTACTACTGTGCATCTATACAGACTTACATGGAAGGGAGAGCTAGCACACAGATACTTCTCGGTTCCGTTTCAATTATGGACAATAATAGTTGTTGTGGGTGTGGCGGTAGCACCACTCTTACAGTTAGGACTTAGATAGATAGATCTCCTGGCGACCAAAAAAAAATGTGATATGTAATTCTTCACTGAGAGCCTCAATAATGCATTAAGTAAATAAATAAGAAAGAAATAAACCCGTTCATCCGTGTTCCTATTTCTCACTTGCTAGAACCAACTGACAACCAGCGACACGGAGAGAAAAAGAGAAGGGCATTCATATTTGTAGATAGATCCAAGCATATATATATATATATATCTACTAGAATGAGTTGCTTGATGGAAAGTACACGCTTTCAGAATGACTGCTTCAAAAAGGAAAAAACTAAAAAAAAAACTAATATATATAATATGATGTAGCAAAAATAATTCGGTTGAGGCTAACGAAAAAAAAGAAAAAAAAGAAAATGAGAGAGAAAGAGAGAGGGAATAGACGTATACAAGAGAGAAGGATATCATCAAAAGTGGAAATACGCCTCTTACAAAGCAATGAACTGCGCCGTCCCTAATCATCTCGGGAATCAACTCAAAAAAAGAAAAAAAAAGAAGACCTTTTCTGGAATGAACAGGAGCAAACGTATGAATGAAGGGAAGTATGCCATAACAGGATCAACATACGTTGTATCACCTAATAGTATTTTTATTTGTAAATGACTGTCTTTACTGTGACTAGTTCTGAGGGGCGAGCACATATAGTGGAGGTAAGTCGAGATAGATATGAAAAATAAGTGTTTGTGTAAATGTTTTTGTATGTGTGAATGTACAAACATACGTGCGATTGTTTTCTTTCCCTCAATATAGCTGGAAGAAAAAAAAAAGAAATTTACGCGTGATGAGAGCAAGTGAACAGAAAGGTTAAAGGGGGGTGATTGTAGCCACAATCAATCTTTTCACTATTAGTTTTCAAAATAAAAGTATCTCTATCCTTCTCACTGGCTTCTTTTTTTTTTTGTTGTTGTTGTTTCTTTTTTTTTTTCAAAACTAGTTCGACCACAGTTGTAAAACAATAATTATCGCAGTAATAGTAGTAACTAAATATATATATATATAAATAACAAAAAAAAGGTGGAGCCATGCGGCTGCCCAATATAAAGAAAATTGTAGTAAAACCATATTCATCCTGCCTTTCTCCCCCGCCTCTTCAAATATATATATATATATGTACTCTACACAGTACCGAATCACACCCGCGAGTTGAACAAAGGACAATAAACAATAGCATGTATATATACAAGAATGAAAAACAGACAGCAAAGCAAAAGAAGGCGTTATTCTTTTTTTTCGTTTTTTTTTTTTTAAATCAAAAAAAATCGCGGACACGTGCATAAAGATATAAACCACCGCCACCAGTGCTACAGCAATCACAAACAATCAACTTTTCGATATTTACTCGGCAATCAACCCTTTAAAAAAAAAGCACGAAGAAAAGCAGATGTTATAGAGTAACATAGTAACAACAAAAAAAAAGAAAGCATAAAGCATATAAAACAGCAAAATAAAAAAATAAAAGCGGTACAAACGTATATATAAATATATATAAAGCTCTCCCCCCTAAAAGAAAAAAAGAATGAGGCGAGGCATATACACCTCATCAAAGTAAGGCAACAGCAACATAGACTTTTGATAGAAAAAATATATATATATATATATAAATAGAAATAAGACAAAAAAAACATTTCAATTGTGCTAATCATCAAACAACAACAACAACAACAGAAAGTTATTGCCTGTAGGGATTGTGCGCAAAGCGGTTAGAGTGCGATGACGTACTGGCATCCGCTCGAAGACTGCTGTATCCACTCACGCTCGTTGTCGGAGATCGCGCACCAGCGGACGTGGCTGTCGTAGGGACTACTTCTGCCACATCACCGCTGGAGAGAGGGCCTTGAGGGTACCCACCACCGCCACCACCACCACCACCACTCCTGTTACTGTAGAAACTATCAAACTGCTCAGATGCTGCTGCTTGAGATGAGGCTCCACCGCCACCATAACCGCTTGCGGCGCGTGGATACCCTCCACGTTGCTGCTGCTGCTGCTGCTGCTGCGATCTTGAGTACAGTAATTGTGAAGTGGGAATACTATTTTTGCTACTGGCATCAAAAGAGTTGTATGAGCCAACATAAACAGCAGCGCCTGCTTGTTCGTATGAATACGCAGGCTGGCAAAGTGGTTGCTGCTGATGTAGCTGTTGGCTATAAGGGTTGTTGTTGCCACTACTAGTACCACTGATATGGTTTCCATGTCGACCCTGATACATCTGTCGTTCTTGTTCTTGCTGTGAGTAGGTTGACGAAGGAGGATTCTTGAATGTTGGCGTACCACCACCACCGCCTGAGATATAAGGGCTTACATTACCCACATTGCCTAGCTGTTGCTGTTGCTGCCCCTGTTGCTGTTGCTGCCCCTGTTGCTGAGGAATGTAGCTATAATTGCCCGCTGCGCTTGTTTGTTCTGCACCAGATAGCTCTGCATGCGTAGCCCTGTTGCTGTTGCTGCTATAGTTATTACCAGCTACCGTTGCTGTTGCGCATGGATAGTCATTGTAGCCGTTGCCGCCCACACTGTAGCCGGTGGCGGTATCGCCTGGTATACCACCACCACCGCCACTGCCGCTGCTGCTGCTGGGATGACTGCGGCGATTGACTACAACACTCACTGGTTGTTGCTGCATCTGTTGCTGTGTCTGCTGCTGAGGACATCCGCCACTCATGCTACCGCTGCTAGCTCCTTCTCGAGAAGACTGATGCTGCTGGGGTAAGGCGTCATACAGTGCGCTATACATGGCTTGGGGTTGTTGCTGTGGTTGGGGTTGATACTGGAGAACTTGCGTCTGCAGAGTCCCGCCTGGCGCCCCTACGCCCGCAGGCCGACTCTGGACGCGTACCCGAAGCGATGCGGCAGTGAAGGCAGGGGCAGCAGTAGCAGTAGCAGTGGGGGCACTGGCTGGACTTGCCGCTGTTGTTGTAGTTTGGGCGATATGTGGTGCTGCATCAGCCACAGGAAGACTGGTAGGTGCGGTGGGAGCTGATGACTGCTGTATGTAGGAAGGCATTATGCCCCAGTTCCCCTGCTGCTGCTGTGGAAGGTAGTATTCACCTCCACCAGCTACAGTTGGCGCTGCTGCTGCTGCTGATGTCACTGGACCGCTCGCGGCGTACATGGGATCCGAATACATCCCATACTGACTGCTGTTATTGTTGTTGTTGTTGCTCCGACGTAAGTTCGCGCTAGCCATACTGCTATTGCCATAATATGATTGCTGTTGCTGATGTTGTTGTGTGACAGTGTCATTCATATTGCCGCCGCCACCACCACCACCACGGTCTTTTTTTATTGACATGGATTGTGGCTGCATAGGATATGCTTGCAGCTGCTGCTGCTGCTGTTGCATGACGGCTTGCACAGGCATAGGAGGCATGCCACCGCCACCGCCAGGATATAGCCCGCTCATTGCGTAAGAACCTCCACCACCATGTGGGCCCGCTGCTGTCATGATTGCAGCACTCTGCGGAGGCATAGGCATGGGCATCGGATCAGGTGGAAAGGATGAACCGCCTGGACCGTAAGGACCAGGCATCATCATCATCATCGGCGCCTGTTGTGGTTGCTGCTGTTGCATGTGGCGATGTTGCGGGTTTGAGTAGTAAAGCGGGAGTTGGTGACCGCCTCCGTAAGAAGGCGGAGAGAAGCCTCGTTGCTGCTGAAGGTGACCTTGGTACCGCTGAGACCCAGCAAAGGTTTGCTGCCCACCGCCACCGCCGCGGTTACGAGGTTGAGGGATAGCTGGTGAAGTCGCCCGGGAGTTCGAAGGTTGCTGAAGATGTGATGGCGCTTGGGAAAAATAACCAGAACCGCCCGTGTCACCCCCGCGACCGCCTCCACGACCCCTGCCTCCTCTCTGGCGTTGTGAAGCTTGCAATCCGCCTCCTCGCAAACCCGCCCCTTGTGTTGCAGTTGTAAGTTTTCCAGTAGTATTGGACATAGTAGTCATTGCCGCAGATGCGGAGGAAGGTGCATGAGAAGGAATCGCAGATGCTGTGAACGTCCCTGTTGCTGCTCCAGCACCTTTTTCGTCAATTTGCGCTCCCCCTCCAACTTGTGTTGATGCTGCAGCGGTTGATGGCGCCGACTTGGAGGACGCCTCAACAGCAGCGGTAGTAGACTCCTCCCCAGTACTCGCTGCCGCTGTCTTTGCGGTTGACATCGTTGCTTTGACTACGTCTGCTGATGCCGCTGCTGCTGTTGTTGATTTTTTCCTTTTTTGCCTTCCTCCAGCTGCTCCTGCACCCCCTCCTCCTCCTCCAGGAGCGTTGGTGGTAGTTGGACTTGTTATGGCCGAGACCGCAGACGGTGCGCTAGTAGCAAGAGCAGCAGCGGTAGAACTATTGACGTCCGCCATACTATTTGACCCAGTCGCGATGGCAGTAGGTGAGCTCACAACAGCCCCCCTCCCCGCTCCAGTGCCAGAGGATGCGGATGCCAACAAGGCCCCAGCCTTTCGCATTCGCCTCTTGTCCTTAGCGAAACGCGGGATCAGACCGTAGAAGAAGCGCTGTCCATCGTGCTCAAAGCCCCAAATGTAGTAGCGGCCTTCCTTAACAATATTGTTGTTATGGTCACGCACCCACCCAGGATCCAGTTTGTTGTTAAGTGCGGCACTTTGCAGCTTGCGTTTCACCCAGGCAAGAAGAATGTCTTCAAGTCGTGCGTCATCGTACATCCAGGACTCTTCATCATCTCTGGTGACAGAGTCTGCTGATGCTTCTTGAGGGGAAGTAACGCTCGCAGAGGTATCCCTACTGCTCCCACAACGCTGCAGAACTTGAAGCCGCCGATGATATGCGGCAAGGGGTTCCCACACACCATGCATCACGTTGTACACGACAAGATCACCATCGATATAGGTACCATGAGGATACACGTACTGATGCTCGTGCGCTGTGGTGATGGACTTGTTTGCTGCCAATGTACTACTCGCCCCACCACCGTCTTCTTCCTTGCTGTTGTTGCCGCTGCGCTCGGGCGGGAATGCATCCCCCTTAACAGCATAGTCTAAGAGGCGCTTCTGATGCTCTGTGGATCCTCCCGGAGACGCACTCGAGGAGTCTACCACAACAAACACCATCACCGGGGCCTCTCCATTCTCTTCGCCTTTTTCATCCTTCTGTGATGCGCTTGACTCATTATGACCATTTCGTACTTCTTTCTGGGCTGCCGCGTGAGTGGCGGCGGGGAAGGCAGGGGAAGGGACAGACCTCCACCCTCTCGCATATCGTCTCAGTAGATCGTCCATGCAGCGTGGTGGACCCATCACTTGAACGCTATCTGCAGAGGGTATGTTTCCACAACACTGGCCTGCCGTTGGTTGCGGTTGCTTTGCCCCTTTCTTGTCCTGTGCTTCGGCGCGACTTTCCGCTCCCTGCGCTGACTTGAGCGTGCATACATGATGCAAGCTCACAGTGCCCCCGTAGTCATACTGACTGATGTCGCCGGGTTTCATAAACTGCGAGGCGGAGAATGGTGCCGTGGCGACCGACATCAAATGAAAAAACCGCCGATGCGCGCCACTGCTGACACGCACGAGCGTGCGGTTGCCGCGTACGGTGAGGGGTGCGTCATACTCAGCGGGATAGGGGGGAAATCGAAGGCGGCGTTCGAGTTCCCGCAGTGTGCCCTTGTCAATGCTAGGCAGCGCGTCCATGGTGCCGACATCTTCTGGGTCTGTCACCAGCTGCTCCGCCAGATTCGTCAGACAACGTGGCACATCAACTTCAATCGAGTAGCACTTGCAGCAGCGCCACGCAAAGGTAGCCTCGTCCAGCACACGATACAATTTCGTGGCGGAGCAAATGTAGTTATCAAGATCGCCGCTTGTGCCCTTGATGGCTCGGCGCAGTGCTTGATAGCCATGCTCCACTTCTGCAGCGGCCGCTCGCACGCGAAACCGCATCTCGCGACAGATCTGCAAGTAGGGAATGATGGAGAGCGTGTTGAGAGACCAACTTGATCGCACCAGGCACCCAGGGAGCCCTGCGGCAAAGCACAGGTTCTCATAAATCTGTGAGTTGAGCAAGATTGCCCTGCTGAGGATCTTGTCACCCACAGCGGCGTCCACGTAAGACTGCATGCGCATCACCGGTGGCCTCACCGCGAGGTGATGCTCGATGTAGTCGTCTTCTTCCGGGTCATTGTCGTAGCCGCGAAACGCCGCAGTGCCGCGGCACTTCGCCTCCACCATGCTGTTTATACCGACAACCCTCACTGGACATATGGGGAGTAAGAAACGACGACTTGTGTGCAGCTCTAAACGTTGCACGGCCTTCGCCGCCACCGCCGCCGCCTCGCTGCCAGGATCATGATAGTCTTCATTCTCGCTCATAGCCGTTTTACATTCCTCCTCCTCCTCCTCCTCTTCAGTCGTGCTGGAGGTTGACATGAAGGCGCCAGCCACAGCTGCAATAGCATCGGTAGCGGCAGTCCCACCACCATTACTACGACTCTTCCGTGCGTATACCCCGTCCTGCAACGCTGTCTCGTCTTGCTTCATCACGCTTGAGGAGGTTTTATGAGCGTTGCTACGACGACGGCCGTCAGTACCAGCAGCGCCGCCATCGAAGCCATCCATCACGTCCTCCACTCCACCAAAAGATGAGGTTGTGGTGTAGAGCGAGGAGCGCTGACGCACAAGGCCGCCACCAAGGGGAGTGCTCAGATCAGGCTCCCTGAAGATCGCGGTGGACTGCATCGTTGACCTTCCAGGACTTTTCGTATCTCTTTCATTCTCCTGATCGCTATCGGCAGCGACACCTTCGCCACCTTCAGCGTGTTTGTCATCATCCGCGTCTACGTGGGCTGGCGGATTTGACTGACCCCTTTTGGCATTTGCAGATTCATCTACCTGCCCATCACCGCTACCTCCTCTCGCGATCGCCGCCGCGGCCGCCTTGTTGCAGTTCGGGTTATACGCGAAGAGATACAACACACCGTCCTCCGCGACAAGGTGCACGCGACCGTCCTTGTAAGTGTCATCTTCTTCAAAACGGTAGTGACGGCTCGGCGGCGCCGTGCAAGGTCCCTCATGTGGCGGCATTGCTACACCAAGGGTTGGAATGTGCACGCAGCGCTCTTCGCGTGCGTGTGTGTCCCCTCGCTGGCCTGGTGCTACTTTTTCCAGAGAGTGTGGACCGACCAATGAAGAAGGTGGCTCGGTAGGCTGAATACCATTTGCGGTATAGTAGGCCTGGCGCTGGGCCTCCTCCTCTTCGTATGAAATTCGTGTGATAATGGCCTGCGACCCTGGTCGCAAGAAGATCATGGGAGCAGGCACTTTCTCTGCTCTAGCAAACTCTTCTTCTGAGACTAAACGAGATGGACCCGACTCCGCGCTGCTTTCTATGTCACTTCTCATCTTCGCCTCGTCCTCCGCCGCTTGCTGTTGTGGTTGTTGTTGTGGTGGTGGTGGTGGTGGGGGTGTTTGCTTTTGTTTCCTGTATGCCCTCATAATAGCTCGCGCCTCTAACCACGCGAGTTCCTCCGCGTATACCGCGCACATTTCCTTGTTTGTGGTCACCACATGGGGCTCCTTCATGATCACGGCCGAGTAGAGTTCCTCTGGTGAGTTAAAACAGCATCCCTTGAGCCATTCTTCACCTTCTTCTTCTTCTTCCTCCTCTTTCGCTGATCCTTTCCTCCCCGTGCGTTGTTCCGTGACACCCGACGCTTGCGGAAGCATGGCGTTACTCGTTGTTGTTGTTGTTGGTGCAGAGGTCTTCTTGGCATTTCCCCCGCTCACCTCCATTGGGACGCTGTTTGTACTCCGTCCAAAGCAGCTTGCACCGCTACTGCTCTGCACACACACATCGGGCTCTTTGTCCTCCGCACAAAGCTGGTACGGACCTGAGACCTCGCCAAAAAACTTCCCAAAGTTTTTCTCATCGATTTTAGTAACCATCAGCTCACTCGTGGCCGCACTCGTCATTGCCTGCACCCCCTTTGCTTTTTGCTCTGTCCTCTCTTCTTCTTCATCAGTTTTGTTGATGCTGCTATCATCGTCACCATCATCATCTTTGCTGTTGCAAGTCAGCAAGCACGGACGAGGACGCTTCACACGCGCGGGGTCCTCGAAGATAATATGTTTCCCCAAGAACTCATGCGCGGGTTGTGTTGTGGCGGTGTAGAAACAATAATTGTACTTTGCAGATTGTCGGCTGCGGCATTCGTAGAGTTGCCGGAAGGCGAGCGAGGTCGCACTAGGGAAAAAGTGTTCAGAAATAGGAAGAAGAGAAATGACAGCATGCCCGCAATGAGCAATGTGGAACGAAGCGGGGCTTTCTTGACTCTCCTTACTGGGTAAGGCGCCCATATTTATGTGTGTGCGTGTGTGTGTGTGTGGGTGTGCTATTGTTTGTGGTGATGCCTACAGCTATTCTCTCTCTCTCTCAATATATATGTATAATATATGGGTGAAATGCTACACAACCAGACAAAAGGAGAGAACGTAAAGGAGAAGAAAAAACAGCAACAACAATAACAGCAACAACAGACCAAAGAAAAAAAAAGAAAAGAAAAAAAAAGGAAGAAGTGCCACGAAACTTCAATCCGTTTGAGATGCAAAAAGATAAGAAAAATAAATAAGAATGATACCTTCTTCTACTCTATATATCCTTTTTTTTTTCTTTTCTTTCTCTCTCTCTAAAATAGTAAAGAAAAGACTCCTACGTTTTCTCTTCTCTGTTATCCTTTCGTTCCCCTATTTCCTCTTCTCGTGCGTGTGTGCGTGTGTGTGTGTGTGTGTGTGTGTGCCTTGATATGTGGTAAACAGCGTTTCTAAAGAGACTTTGCAAATATGCAAATAGGAATGTTGATGAACAGAGGGGAAGATAAAAGCGGGAGTACCAAAAAAAAAAAGCTACTACTATGACGAGGAATGATTGAAACAGCAAATATATATATATATATATATAAAAGCAAGAGAAAAAAAAAACTAGCGTGACCAGTCGATAGCAATAATAAATAATAATAATGCTTTATTATTCGAAAACAGCAACAAAGAAAGAAAAAGTGGATATTTACCTATATGTGAAAAATGTATTTGTATTTGCCTCGAGGGATCGGCGTATGCGCGTCTTCAATGAATGTAAAGAGTAAAGTGCCTTTTTACTGCTTTCTTATTCTTCTTTTCTCTGTTTTATCTTCTTCGTACTACCACTACTACTATTATATATATATATGTTTGCCTTGTTTCTTTCACTGCGTTCGTGTATATGTATATATATGTATATATATGTAGATGTATGCGTATTTGATTTCTGTCCTATAAAGATCAAATGCCGATAATCGAGAAGAAAAGAAATGATTGAATACAAAAAAAGGTGAATAGTAAAAATAGAAAATTAAAATTAAAATGAAAAAAACCACATACAAAGGAATGTATAAATACAGCTATGTAGAGAAAAAGAAAAAAAAATAAGATGGGCCAAGAAAAAAGAGAGAGAGAGAGAGAAAACAGTGCATAGGTACGTATATTCATATAGAAATCAAATGTGTGAGAGAAAATAATAATAATAAAAAGGGAGCGTCAATGACTGATATGATGCAAGAAGAGGAGATATAATAATAACAATAACATCACAAAGAGTAAGATGCTATCACCCACACGCGTAGAACATAAATAATAGTTCTTTGCAACTACAGAAAAACAACCCCATAACAAGAGCAGCATGGAAAAGCTGATTCTCCCTTTCCTTCTTCCTTGCGCGCATATATATGTAATCGCTATCGGTTGCTCACTAAATCAGCTGGCTTTCTCCACATGCTACACTCAAGCATGCACACCATTCACACACAAAAACACAAGCACACACACACACAGATATTAGTAACAATGATAGTCGTAGTAATAGTAGTTATAATAATAGTAATAAAGGAAATCAAGACGCCGACGGTTTCGTCACGCCTCATATGTGATAGCGCTCGCTCCATGTACTGATAATGCACTCTATGTTACTGAGTAAAGAGAGCAAGAGGGAGAGAGAGAGAGAGGGAAAAGCAAAAAAAAAAAGACATGAGGGGTCGGGAGTGGGAGGTTTGGCGATGAAACGTCTTAAAATGTTCAGACATACTATTCCGCTTCGCTCTCCGTTTTTCATGCACTTCTTCTTTTTTTTCTTGTTTGTTTCTTTGTGGAGGATTTTCAAATAACCAACACAATATATATATATCGCAATTCTCCCCCCCCCCCAAGAACATCAATGTTCAACTTTCCCTTCGACGTTTGATCTTCTTGTCGCTTTTTCTTTTTTCTCTCTATAAAATAACAACAAAAAAAAGAAGTCTTTCACGGGGAAAAAAAAGGGGGAAAAAAAGGTGGAGCAAGAAGTCCAGCGAAGCGACATAGAAACATACATCACAAAATAAATGTGCGTGTGGAGGGGGGAGGGGG
>JASANZ010001845.1:0-14933 GCA_030849805.1 Sergeia podlipaevii | reverse complement strand
AAAAAAAAACGCATTATATGGATACATAAACGAAATGAACAAGCTATGAAGAAATGTTTGTTTGTTTTTGCTATCAAAATAGATCACTGTTTTATCGACAAGAGGGAGT
This sequence comes from Sergeia podlipaevii, assembly GCA_030849805.1. Taxonomy (NCBI): domain Eukaryota; phylum Euglenozoa; class Kinetoplastea; order Trypanosomatida; family Trypanosomatidae; genus Sergeia; species Sergeia podlipaevii. The sequence continues at coordinate 14,824 of JASANZ010001845.1, read as the reverse complement.
GTCGATTTTTTTTTCTGGAAGGGGGGGGGGGTGTAGCGATGCAACTGGTCTGCTTGTTGGCTGCGTACGTTTCTTATCGCCCCATCTCCATCTCCTCTCTTTATCTTTTATCTGCATATCACTAGCCTCTCTGCTGCTGAAAATCATTGCTGCCGCAATAGTGTTTCTCCCTCCCGTTCCCTCCATTTTTTTTTCCTTGTCATTTGTCTTTTTTTTCTTTTTTTACAACAATTCAAAAAAAGGAAAAAGAGGATCACAGCTTCAACTATCAATTTGTCATTTTTTTGTGTGTGATTGAAAAGGAGATTTGTAGTCACCTAGTGCACAATCACTCACATTCACAACGGAAAGAACAGCTGCTTTTTTTTTTTCAGCAGGGAGCTGAACCAACCCTTATTATTATTATTATTAACTTATTATAGCTCTTAATAGTTTTATCAAGGCAAAGTTGAGGAAGTCGGGCAACGCACAGTCACACACGGTAGAGCAGATACTACGAAGGTGCTTTGAAAACGCCGTGTTATCTTTGTTCCTTCATTTACCTTTCTTTACTTATCTTAGTTCCTTTTCTTTTTATTACTAATTAGTAGCTCGGATTTCATAATTCCTTTAAAAAAAAAAAGCAATAAAGATAAGAAATAGGCAAAATACCTCCGAAAATACAAATTGGAGAAGTTGCAGAAAGAGAAGGGGAAAAAAACGATTACACAAGGAGAAACTAAACAGAAAGGCAGCCATTTTTATTAGTCAAAAGATCAACATCCATAATTAAAATATATACATTTCAACTTGTGTGCTTCCAATTTTTCTCTTGCTTTCTAAAAAGAAGTTTTTTCTTTTTTTTGTTTGATTTTTTCCCTTTTTTTACCTGCGTTTGCTGTAGCGTACATATAGGGTTTCGCTAAGCAGCATTTTTTTCTTCGCCCTATTTTTCTTGCTTTATACGTAAAGAGTTTCAGCCCCCATCTTCATCACGACCTCTCTATTTTCTTTTTCTTTGTTTGTGCCGTTACAACGTGTTTGTGGAAATAAGAGAAGAGAAATAAGCAATAGAAAAAAGAAGTTCTAAAAAGATATAGAGAAGATTTGCACTCCCGCTATTTTACCACTGTCTCGCCTCTCTTTTTTTTGTTGTTGTTGTTTTTTATATATTTTTCTCATTGCTCAAGTGCGTAGTTTTGCCTTGTACTTTGACGTGCTTTTAATTTGTGTGTCTTCTTGCGAAGCACGTGTACACTCACAAGCATAGACAGTACCTATTGAGGTAGAGAAAGTAAAAAGAAAAACGGAGAGGCACGAGTTACAAAGACGCTGGTATCACTACTAAGAATTAGGAGTTCAGCGGTTTCTTTCATTCTCATTATTTTAAGCAATTTGAACTTTGTACCTCGCTCTTTTTATTTATTTTTATTTTTGCTTTGACGTTTTATTATTTCATTTTCGATAGAAACATTGCAATTTTTTTAAATTCTTTTTTATTATTATTTTTTCACTACCTGCATCTGTGAAGGTAAAAAGGGAAAGAAAAGAAAAAGGAAAGGGGGACGAAAAAAAAAAAGGGAATAGTAAAGGAGTATCACACACAGCTAAGCGGTGTGATTATTTGCTATCTTGCTGCGTGCTCACGGCATATACCTACTCAGAGATTGAGAAAGAGAGAGAGAGAGAGAGTGGAAGGGGAGGGAGATTAATCGCAGGGAAGCATACACACACACGCATACATACATACATACGTACATACATACATACACACACTCAGTCAGCGCACACGCACATTAAATGTCTTTGCAGAATTTGTTTGTTGCCAAGTTGCCCCGTAATCTGACGGACTCAGACCTGCAGCAAATCTTCGCAGAATATGAGCCTGCCAGTGCGAAGATTATGCTTGATGCAGCCAGTGGCAAGAGCAAGGGCTTTGGCTTTGTTCTTTTTGATAGCGAAGTGAAAGGGGCTGCTGCGTATGCCGCCCTCAACCGCAAGAGCACTCGCGCGTGTGGTCACAACTTTACCCTTGTTATTTATCCATCCAATCATGATGGTCGATCCGCCAACGAGGCGAGTAACGCTTTGTACATCCGTAACATTCCTCTCAGCGTCCCCCAGGATCGTGTGGAGCACTTCCTTCAAACTTTTGGTACACTGACGTACTGCGCCATGCGGGAGGATCACTATGGGTGCCCAGTGTGGGTCGTCTATGCAGAGTACCAGCACGTCGAGGATGCGAAGAACGCTCTCCAGAAGCTGCACGGCAGTAACACGTACTTTCACGGCTCCGCACCTATACTTGCAAAGTTCGAGGACAGTGATGAGGCGAAGCGCGAGCGTCGCAGGCGCCGCGAAGGTGCGCACGGGGCTCCATTGCAGAGTGGGCAGACTAGTGGATGTGTTTTTCCCCCTCCGCGCCGCAGCGGTACAAATAGTGGCGCTGCCATGGGCTCCGCGGGAGTTGAACTCGGCGCCAGTGAAGCCGCTTCTATACATTCTCTCCCACTTCAGCAGCAGTACGCTCAGTCCGCTCCAAGTCCTTTTTCAGGCATGTTTGGGGCATCACCTCTGAACAACAGGGGCGTCAGTAACGGATATGCAGCCGGTGGCACCAGTGGCAATGGCTCTCACGGGATGGATGGTACGACGGCAGGGTTTAGTAGCAACAGCTCTATGCCCTTTATGCAAGGCATGGTATCTGCCTCTCCACCTCCGTATCACGTTTCCCAGACCAGCACAGGAACTGGCAGCCCGGCGACTATTTTCGAAGGAAGCTCTGCCGCCTATCCATCGATGCCCACTACGCAGTTACTGCGGTCCACGCCTGGGTACTGCTATACGCTTGGTGAAGGCGGACAGCAGATATTTATCCCAATGAACTCTCTTAATGCACCGCAGCTACCACACCCACAGACATCGCCGGGTCCTTCGTCCGCATTTCTCAACCCACAAATTCAGAGCGCACCAGTGACGAACCCATCATCCTCAGGTATGCAGGCCAGTGGCGGGTTCTCTCTTTTGAATCCGCAGCCCACCAACACCGTGGTTCTGCTGGATGGCGGTCAACAGTTCGTGCTCACCAAAAATGCAATCAATCTGTCCAACTTGTCTAGTCAAAGCAAGCAGCTATTTATTTCTTCCTCTCCGCCTCCAGGCTCTTCAAGTAGCCCGTTTACGTCACAAAATGCGCACGCGAGTTTGACGTCTCCTACACAGTTTGACGGTGGCGCTAGCAGCACCGCAACTCCGCTTATGCTTGCGCCTTTCGTCTCTGGATACTCTCCCGCGTAGAAGAGCCCAAAGTGGCCTTCAGATTTATATATAATTGTTTAAAACCAACATGTGTGCCTTAGTTCACCCTTTTCTTTTCTTATCATTTGACTACAGTGGCACTGTGTAAGTTGACGTCCAAAAGCTCCTTACGATCAAAAGAAGAAGAAAAGCCATCATATATTATTATCATCAAAAAACGGAAACACATAGTTGTTGCGCTAAGAAAAAAAAAAAAATGGAAAGGAAGCACAAACACACACAGGCTTGAAAATTAAAACTAAATATTTTGTTGCTGTTGATTTTTTGCCCAAAAAAAGAAGGTAGGTGTTAAAGGTTTATGTAGGTATCAGATATATCACTTTTTTCCTTTTTTTTCTTCATCTCCAACCCGACGTGAGAAAAAAAAGAGTTGTGTTGTCATTTTGTTTTGTTTTCAGGTCTTATATCTCTGGGTGTTTGTGTGAATAAGGTGTTTTTGTAGCTAATATGGGCCTCTTCTACTACGCTTTTTTTTTTTTTTTTAAAGAACGAAACAGTTGTGTGCATTGTTATGTGGCAATGTACTTTTGGTTTTCCGTATTTTATTTATTTATTTTTTGCCACTACTGTTATATTCCTCTATTTTGGTTTTAATATTATTGTTATTGCATTTAGTGCGCGGGGTGGCTTTAATTATATGGAATAGTGGACATTGTTGTTCTTTTTTTTTCTTCTTTTTTTTAGATATATATATATAACGTTCTTTATATATACATTACATAGAAGGGATGTGAAATCTATGGATAAATGAGATGTATTTATCATGCGTGTGTCGGGGTGGTGTGACCGTTAAGAATAAGGTGATCGGAGTGCTATTTTTTTTTTTTTTAAGAATCTTTCTTTCATATTAATTTGTTTTTTTTTGTGTGTGTGGAGTGTGTCGTAGGATATATAATGGAGAGGAAAAGAGAGTTGTATTGCTGAAATGAAACGTCTTCTTATGCCCTGTAAGACGCCGGTGTACTATACGCGTTCCGGGAGTAGTTGATAGCGAACGCAATACGAAGAGCAAAAGAGGGGTGACAGCAACCCCCCTTTTCTTCCTTTTCTCAATTCCTGCGTACAATATTTTTTGTCGTTGTTGCGATGAGTGTACATGTGTGAGTAGTTATTGATTCTTTCACACTTTTTGTTTGAGCTGCTCCTACAGTTGATACTGGAATTATAGGAAAATGCAGGCACTCACTTGTTTTATCTCCACTTGTGCCAGGGAGAAGTCAAAGTTTTTTAAATTTTTTTCTTTTTTTTTTTCCTTTTTAAAAGGTGTCTTTTATTTTTGGAAAAAAAAGCAAATACAAACGGAGAACAAAGTAAAAGAGAGAGGAAATGACACCTCTTAACAGGGAGTCATCGTATATACAAGGCACGTACGCGAAATGTCCATCTATGTTGAGGGTTGTATGTACACTTATCGATGTGTGCTGGGGGACTTGATTGCTCTGATTTGCAGCAGCCAACTCAATTAGGATGGATATATGTTGAAAATTATAATGAGGGGCACATTAAAAAGAACTCCATTTTTAATTTGAACACATATATAGCGTGTGTAGGAGTGTATGTTTGACGCATATATCTTTGTTGTGGGCCATAGAAAAGTTTCAATGAAGATATTTAGAAGGAAAAAAAGAATTTACTTTGTTTTGTATATTCAATTTCTCTCTTCCTCTTGCTACTTACTCTTTTGCGTGCTTGTGCATTTCTTTTTTTTTTCGTTGAGTGTGTGTGTGTATGTTCGTTTGTACCTCTCATGTGCTACTTCAAAAAAGAAAATGGCAGTGATATTTGAAGTATGATGAGAAGGTGATAGTTTACTATTTGATTTGCAATGTCTCTCTATTTTTTTCCTCTTTTTTTTTTTAATCGTTGTGAACGTACTTGGTTCGTTGCTTCCCGTCCCTCCTTTTGTCTTTACACTCCTCAGCGTCACTTTTTTTTTTTTCCACAGGTGCTACTGCGCGTGGTGCTTCATATATACCTTTAGTGCTGTGATTTTAGCAGTGCGCTCGAGAAAACAACTCATGGAATGTTGATGTCACCAACTACACTGTTAGTTAATGTTAGTATTGTGACGTAGACACTTTTCCACCCTAGTCAAACTGAACATTTTTAGAGGCTATTGTCCTTCCTTTTTATTCTTTTTTCCTATCTTCTGTTCTTTTTTTCTGCCTTTCGGTATTGTTGATATTGTCACTTCTATAATCGTGCTATTTACTTACTCTTTTGAAAAAAGGAAATGTGGCTTGTTTGCTTGTTTGTGTGTGTGTGTGTGTTTGTGTGTGTGTGTGTGTGTGTGTGTGTGTGTAGCTGTTTCCGTGACACTACATTTTCTCCCTTTTTACAACTGATTCACTATTATATCATTTCCTTCTTATCTTCTTCCAGGATGTGTACGCAGTCTCAGCACTCTTTTCTATATCTATTTTATTGTAAGAAGGCACACGATAAGTGTTTACTCCTAAACTGTGGAAAGAAAAAGCGCGTGCATGTGCGCAGTGTTCGTTGCTTCTGTTGAATGAATACCAAGAGGAAAAAGGGATAGAAATCTTGTTACTTATTTATTACTATTTTACTGTGTGCGTGTGTTTAGATGTTACTCTTCAGGGTGTTGGGCTTTTAAATAAAAGAAAAAGCAGGATAAAAACAGAAGAAAAAAAGTTGAAATTTCTCTTATCTAGTTCATTTTTTGTAAAATAAAGAAAAAAAAAACGATAATTTTTTTCGCCGTTGCGAGTACTAATATTTTTCTTTCTGTTATTGCCTTTGAGCAACTGTTCCCCCTCCCCCCTTTTTTTTTTGCGTAGCTTGAGCATCCGCGATTAATCTTTACACAGGTTATCTGCCTCGGTTTCTCTTTGTATTGTATAATGGTTTGTTTATTTGACTTTTATTTAGAGGACAGCATTAGAGATATGAAAGAGGGCGGATGATTCACCACTTTTTTCCCCATTTCTGTTTTATGTCGTTCATTTTTTCACTTCTATGTATTTTTTTCTTGTTTCGGTTAGTTATAAGTGCTGATTGTCGGTATTCACCTTATTTCTTGTTCGGTGTGCGTCGTTTTCTATAACGATCTATTTTTTGTTGTCGTTGTTTTGATGTTCATTTTTTTTTTCTCCACTCTCTGAGGTAAAACGGTACCTCCTTCTCTATGTGTGTCTGTGTGTTTGCTTTTTCTCTCTTTTTCTTCTTTATCTCTTCTGTTGTTACAACGGAGTGGAGCCTATTTTTAACTTCACAGCATACTCCCTGACATCAAAGTGGAGGATAAATTAGTATTTATTATTATTATTATTATTGCCATTACCTTGATTAACGTGAAGGGAGTTGCGTGGTGCGTATAGCAGCAATTGATTGCCACTATACACATAGAAAAGTGGTAGAACATGAGCTTGACATTTTTTCTATTTTATTTTTGTTTTCAAAGGCCACTCTCTCTCTCCCTCTCTTTCACTTCACACAAAGGGCAACAACAACACAAATAAGCAACCTTCTTTTCTGTAAAAGCTTCTTGTTGGTTGCCAATTTGTATTATTATTAATAATAATAACAATAAAAGTATAATTCGGTTTTTTTTTTATATAAAGCTACAGCATTTTTTTTTTCTTTGCTGTTTTGGCGGTTCACTGCTCTTTCATTTTATTTTTGTTCTGTATCATTGCTTGTGCATGTAATTCTCTTTATATATAAGAGAATGTATGTACGTGAGACAGACGGGTCTGCAACTACTCTGGCACTGCATGTGTATAAATTCGATGATTGTGTAGATCTTAATTGTGAATGAGTATGATTCTTTTTTTTTTTTAAGATTGAAGGGGCAAAAAAGAAAAACATCTGCTTTGCAACGATTATGCGGTGATTAAGGGGCCACGAAAGGATTTATCTTCTGTGCGTGTGTGTCTGTGTCTGTGTGTGAGGTACCCACCAATATGCACTCAACATATATATATGTATATGTATTTTTATCATAAACGGAGGATGCTACACTGTCAAATGTACCTGCACGGAAAAGGAGAGCACGTATTTCTAAACTCAGGGGGGGATATCTTACTATATTCTTTTGTTTACTATTTGTTATTCACGCAGCTGCTTGTGTTTGTGTTTTTGGGGTGTGCCACTTATATAGGAAAAAAAAAACATACAAACACACACAGATAAAGGAAAGGAATAAGTTTGGAAGCCACGCCTTTGCTGACCTGGATAGAGTGCCTTATTCAGGATGTTTGTTGAATAATAAAAGTAGCATTTTAAAAAAAAAGGGTATAGCGAAAGAAGTGCATATTACATGGCATGGAATAGAAATGAGCATTTTTTGTTTAACAGAACGGTCGTTCGAAATGTGCGTTCGCTTCTCTCTCTCTCTCTGGACACACGTAAATGCGCTTACCAGTATATATTGTTTTCTCTCCAGAAGCACACACACACACACTCACAGATATATTAGCACGTCACATCTAAATGTACAGGCACATGGATACTCATTCCCGTTACATTCAGGGTAGGATTGGGAAAAAAGAATCTAGATGCATAAAAGAAAAATGAGTGGTAGAGAAGAACTGCACTTAGAGAAATGAGAACTTAGCTGGTGTGTATTTATTTGCTCTTCCTATTTTCTTTTAAAGAAACTGGAGTAGCGCGTAAGGGAGAAAACTGTAGTCGAATCCTCCTTTTCAAAAATGAAAATAAATTGCTGTATACGTGCGTGCTCGTGAGTGTACATGCATGTATGTGCGTGTGTGCCTTCTATTATTGTGCGTGTCGCTGTGTATTCGCTTTATTTTTCTCTTTTTATTGCTTCCTTTTTCTACTCTTAAAATCAGTGTATTTATCTCTTTTTTTTTGTGTGTGTTGTATATATGCACATATTGCGAGCTCGTTTTTTTCTTTATTAGGCATTTATACATGACGTGTATTGGTCTTGTGTGTGACCATTTTGCCTTTTTGTCATATACTTCTTCTTTTTTTTCTTTTTGCATTTCTTCTACTTTTTTTTCCCTTTTTTCTAGAATTTTTTTTTTGCCGTGTTCTATTGCTGTTTGACAGACCGCATTTGCGCTGCATGTGCTTCTGTTTTATCTTTTTTATTATTATTATCTCTCCCCCTTTGAATTTTTTTAAATTTTACAAATATATATATATATATTTTTGCGAATGTTTTTGCATATGAGACTACATGATTTTTTTTTTTTCGTTCTTGTGTATACTATGTGCGCGGTTGAGTGCTATTTTAGCATTCCATTTATTTTGTATTGCCGGTGATGTTCAGAAACTATTCAAACATGTGAGATCACGTGAGGAAGGAATCAGAAATGGAGAGGAAGATGAAGCGCTGTTGTTTGTGTGCTTAGGTGCTCGTTACCTGTTTTATCTTTATTTACATATGTGTTTTTTGTTTTTTTGCATATATATATATATGCTCCTTTTCGTCTTCTTTCTCACCGTGTGAATAGACTAACTCACGGACAAGATCCAGTATGCAATATATACGCATACACACACACAAGGAAAGAAAAAAAAAAGAATAGCGCTTTGGAGATGGACTGCTTTCATGTGTACTCAGGTATGCTTTATGCCACCGTGCTGTTGTTGTTGTGTTTTATTGTGTGCACCCCACGGCATAATGAAGCTCGGTGTCAGTACTATGTAATAGGTCTTCTCTTGGCTTTTTTTTTGTTCTTGTTGTTCTCTGCTGCTATCATATATATTTCGTGATACGTGCACACTTGCTATTGGATCCTTTTGGGGGGTTTCTCACTTTTTCATATTATTGTAATTTCTTTTTTCCTCCTACGACTGCTATTTGCCTTTTATTATCTTGCTCTTATCTGCTATTAGTGCTTAAGAACGCATATTTTTATATTTATTCTAGTTTCACGTATCAACCATTTTTTTTTTCAGGTATTAACGTTACATTTGCTTTAGTTTTATTATAATATTTTTGTTACATATACGTAGTTACAATCACCGTCATATATATATATATAGCCTCTACGTATATCAGTTTGACTACTGCACATTTTTTTTCTCTAGCAGAAGCAGAGCATTAAACATTCTTTTTTATTAAAAAAAAATGACCAGTCTTCAAAACCTTTTTGTTGCCAAGCTTCCGCGCAACCTTACAGATGCCGATTTGAATCAAGTATTCGCCGATTACAACCCCGTTAGCGCAAAGATAATGCTTGATGCAACCACTGGAAAAAGCAAAGGCTTTGGGTTTGTTTTGTTCAACTCAGAAGACGCCGGGCGCGTCGCGTACGAGGCACTCAACAAAACCCATATCACTATCCATGGCCACAACTTCAATCTATCCATATTCCCTTCCAAGCATGATGGCAAGATCGCGACAGAGGCAAGCAATGCTTTATACATTCGCAACATCCCCCGCTCTCTGACGCAGTTGGCGGTGGAGGAATTTTTGAAAAAGTTTGGTTCCTTGACGTACTGTGCCATGCGCGAGGATCACTACGGCGCGAACGTGTGGGTCGTGTACGCGGAGTATGAAACAGTGGAGGATGCCAAGAAGGTTCTGACTACGCTACACGGCAATAAGACATTTTTCCACAGCACGGCCGCTATTCTTGCTAAGTACGCCGACAGCGATGAGGCGAAGCGTGAGCGCCGTCGCCGCCGTGAGCAGCAACACCAGCATCACCAATCACAAGGTATCAACGGGACACAGTATGGCGGTCATGGCAGCAACGGAGCGGTGCAAACTTCCATGACCGGCCCGTATATGGCACATCAGCACCAACACTATCCTCAAGGTGGGAGTACGAGCCTTGGTGCTGCGCCAGGCACTACCACAGGGAGTATCTTTCCCATCCCGCCTCATCATCAGATGCAACCTCCGCCTCCTCCCCCTATGCACGCGCAGTCGCCGCAGTGTAACGCGGCCGCGGCTGCCAGTCCTCCTCTGGCAGACCCATTTCTCCGTGTGAACTTTCCCCAATGCGCGGCAACGATTCCCAGCATGGTCAGTTACAGCAGTCATGGCGGGCTGAACAGTCTCGATCATCTCTCTAGCGGTCCCGGCACTCCAGGCACTCCGTTGAGTTTCAGCTTCTCTACCGAGATGGAGCTTCACTCTGGCACCATGTCCGGTCCCTTCTTTGCCACTGCGGGTGGCAACTCGCCGGCAGCCCCATCAACCCCGCGCTCACGCGATCGCGGTAATCTCAGCCGCAGTGGGACGTACAGACACAACCCATATGCCCCCTTGACGCCTGTTTCTTCTGTGGCAGAGTCGAGCTCTCCCAATTCGCCCGTTGGTATGCCTCTTGCGCCAGGGTGGACTTCAGGGACCAGCCCAAATACCAATCTTGCCCCGGCCCTCCCACGCCAGACGAGCTTCAGCAACGTAAATCTTAGTGCCAACCCTGTGCCCACCACTGTTGTAACACACTTTGGGAGGGGGAGACCAACCAGTGGAGCGGCAACACCTACGGCAGGGACCACGACCTTTACCAAAAATCACTTCTCCACTACTGGCGGAAATGGTTTTTTGACGGCAGCGCCTCTGGGCGGCTCTCCGTAGGCATTTTTTTTTATTATTATTTACCACCTATTTTGCTACTTTTTTTTTCTAGCAGGTTTTTTTTTTTGTCAAGAGATCATTTTTTTTTTTTTTTTCACTCACATACATTTCCTGCTCCACTTTTCTTGTTGTCTCACTTCAGCTCCTTTCGTCTTGCAAGATAAGTTGCTTCAAGCTGAAATGAAAGAAGGAGCAAAACAAAAAAGTAAAAAGGGAATAGTAAAAAATAAAAAGCATGTACTTGAGCGTCTTTTTTTTGTTATCTCTTTTGTTGTGACTTTTTTTAAAAAAAGAAAAAAAGGATTTATCCCCAAAACGATATACCGCCACTTTTCTTAACGAAGTTGATATAATGGGAAAGAGCTTGCTTAATAAAGGTTAACATATTGTTGTTTATTATTATTATTATTATTTTGGAGAGAGAGAGAGAGAGAGAGCTGCCATGGGGACTCGTTTATTTATTTATTTATTTATTTTATCTATTTATCTATACTAGCACAGGGAAAAATGAAACACATATTATACCGTATTTATTTGGATACTGTAAGGAAAATTGCTGAGAAGGCAACTTATCATGGTAGCAACAATATTTGAAGTATATAAAGAGACAGGGAGAGAGTAGAAATGAGATATGAGCAGATACCGTTGGAAAGAACATATGAGGCTCCACATATCTTATTATTGTTACCGCAAGTGGTGGTACTTTTTATTATTATTTTACTGGTTGTTTATAAGGAAGAAAATAGCTGTGTTCCTATATACATTGCTTTGACAGCTAAGACCGGTGTTTCGCAGGATAGGCCGTCTCTATTTTTATGTTATTTTTGACAGATATATGGTTATTTGTATTTCTATATCTATTTTTATATGGGATATCACATTTATTATTATTTATTATTATTATTTTTTCCTTGTGTGTATATGGTACTTTTCTTTTCTTTCTTTTTTTTTTTACTCCTTTATCCTTTACACCCCCATTTCCTTCCATTATTTCGAAGCAGATCATGTCGGGCTATTTCGTAAAGCTTTTTTTTTTCTGTGTGTGTGTAATAGCCGCATTCATGGCTTCACTTTTTTTTTTTACCTCTGTATATGATGTACCGCTCTTCCGCTGTTTCGTCCATGTGCGAAAAAAAAAAAGAAAACATTTATGTGCATCACTATAGATGCTTGAATGTTTATTTTTTTTTGCTCTAATCCATGAAACGTTTCATTTGCAAAAGCAAATGAAAGAGAATGTGGGAGGGAAGCTACTACTTTTATGGGGTCATGAGCTCGTGCATGTGTGTGTGTGTGTGTGTGTGTGCGTGTATGTACGACATACATGCACATGCCTTTTTTTGTTCTTGTGCTTTCCAGTCTTCCATTTTATTGTAAGTACTCCATTTTTCTTGCTATTTTTCTTTGTTTCATTATCTATTGTTGCACACTTTGGGACCCCCATGGGATCCTCCCTAGCATTCAATTGTCTTTCTGTTTTTTTTTCTTTCCTTCTTTTTTTGTTTTTAAAAGGGAGGGCAACACTAGTTAAGACTTTTTTTTCTTTTCCTTTGCTACTATTGCCGATGACCGAGCACAGTATTTTGAATTAGTTAACATCATGTTTTCCAACATTTGTTTTTTATATAGTAGCTCATGTGCGTGTACACACTCTCATGCAGATGTGAGCTAGTCCTTTTCTTTTTCTTTCTCCTGTTTTGGCGGTATCTTCTTCCCTTAAACTGCAGTCTAACATTTTTTGTGTTTGCTGATGAGTAGTAAGGGAAAGGAGGAAAGAAAGAAGGCTATGAGCAATGGAGATATTTCTGTTGGGGCATTAAAAAATAATAGTTGCTAGTTTACAAATAAGCACCAGTTGTTCTTTTTCTGTATTCTTTTTTTTTTCTCTCTCTCTCTCTCTGCTAAGCGTATATATATGTTATGAGTGATGGAGACAAGGGCTATTGCATTTTTTTTATTATTTCTTTTATCAATTGCTATTGTTTTTTTTTTTAGTTATTACATCGGGGCTGCACAAATGGAAAGAAAAAGGAAAGAGCGAAATAAACTAAAGAGAAAAGGAAAGAAGAAAAAAAAATACTATTAAATATATCTTGGTTCATTGGGTGCCCATTCAGAAAAAAGTGAAAACTCAATGGATGAGAAAAAAACCATCAGAAATAGAGCGTAAGTCAAAGAAAAAAGACGCAAACTGTGCCACGAAAAGAATAGAAATACTTTTCTTGTTGGCTATGATTTGGGGAGTATAATGGTTTTTGTTAATCTACCGTGCATATCAAGTTTATTGGTGCACATCAAAAGAATAAGAAACGAGTTATGTGCTTTTATATTTATTTATTTATTTATTCATTTATATACTGATACAAGTGTGTGCTTTTTTTTTGTGTGTGTGTGTGTGCCCTTGACGCCCTTCCTTTTTTTTCTTTGTGAAATACATCAGATGCTCGCTAAACCAATAAAAATGTGCGTTTTTTTTTCTTATATATATATGTGTGTGTGTGTGTTGTTGCTGCTATGCTATACTGTGCATTCGACGTTCCTGTCACAGCCCTATGATGCTGGCCATTTGGGGGGGGGGGGGAACACGGTGTTTGCCTTATTGCAGCGTGTCTTCCTGTGGGCTGAAGAGGCGTGGAAGCAGTATGGCGACTTGGCTGCAGCGTGAGATCGTAGACGGGTTTGCTAAATGCCGGACATCACTCTGTGGGTTCTGGTCGAGCATGGGGCTGATAAAATTGCGCGGGTTCTCGATGTAGGGTTTCCTTAGGTGGTTGCTAGTTCTTTTTTATAAATTACCCTCGCCTTTTTTTCTTTTGCGTGCGCATCCTACAGCACGTTTTGTAAAGGTGAAGGAAGAAGAGAGAATAAGCGCTGCTTTCTACACCTCAAGCAACATTCATCAGCAGTTAACTTTATCACTTCCACACACGTATATGCGCGCGCACAGTAGGTTTTTTTTTTTTAGAGCAGAATGTTGTGTCATTGCTATTTCTTATTATTATTATTTTTTTTTTTGATACCTAAAATAAGCCAGTGCAATTTTGCTTTACAATAGTGCGTAGTGTACATAGTAGCAACGAGAAGAAAGAAGAATAAAACGGCGTCTTCAATCTGTTATCTTTCACTGTTTCCATGTCTCATTTCCTCCCCACCCTCCCGATAGCAACTTTATATTATCAATATTAGCAAAGAAAAAGATTTATCTCTCTGTGTGTGTGTTTTTTTTTTTTGAGTGTGTGTATGTGTGGTATTTTACGGGGGACAATGAGTGTTTTTTTTTTTTTGTGTGTGTTTTTCCACTATTGTACAACTTTTAATGCTTTTTTTTTTTAAGAAAAGGGAAAAACTATCAATTTGTGTTGTTGGCTGCTGAAATTATGGTTGTTATTTTTGCTCATTTTTGTTTAAGGGAGGGAAGAGGCGACTCTATTCTTGTTTTTTTCTTCTCTTCCTTTCCCTTCGTTTTTTTTGAGTTAGGCAGCAGTGTTGGATGTGCTTTTCGCATGCCTTTGCATTCTTTTTTTTTTTCTTTCATCTGCATCCCCCCCTCCCCTCTTCTGTAAAATGAGGGACTACTTAGGGGGTTGTGGTGGCGACTTATTCTGAGAAATAGATATATATTTATTTTTATGTGGTGTGCTTTATCAACATATTTTTTTTTCCTTTGCTGAAATCAGTAACAGTAGTGTACATAATGCAAAGTAGAAGTGAGAGTTATTGTAAACGTCTATATTTGGCCTTTTCTTTAATCTTAATCGTGTGTATTTACAGAATTGTTTTAGTTTTTTTGATTTCCTTTCCTTTTTTTTATTGTATGCGTGTGTACTCATTTTGATTCAGGATGCTTTTTTTTTTTTACGGTCGTGGTTGTAGTTTTAGCGGAGCGTACGCCTGAACAAATTGAGCTGCTAAATTGATAGGAAGGAATAGAGAAGGAAAGGAGGTACATATATATATAAAGAGAGAGAGAGAGAGAGGGGAGGGGGAGGGGGAGGG
>JASANZ010001844.1:0-19136 GCA_030849805.1 Sergeia podlipaevii | reverse complement strand
TGCGCGTCTCGGTCAGTACACGGCTCCCTTGCCAGACCCCGGTGCGCCGCAGTTCACCAGCTCGGCAGAGTTTCATGATATGACTCTTGCAGTGGGGCCACCCCTGCCCAAGGTGGAGGTCAGTATTCGCATTCAGTTCCGCTGCAGCGTGCCTATTGTGGAAGGCGACACTATCACTATTACCCTCCCAAACTTCAAAGGTCCGGCTGGGATGTTTTCATTAGAATCACGCCCACATCCAGATGGCCTGAACACGGCCCGCTGCTTCCAGGCATATTGGTCTGGTGGTGATAGGCGACCAGGAGCGGGGAAGAACGGCATGCCATCAAAGCAAGTACTGGTGCTCCGGTGCATTCAGCGGATCGAGGAGTCGACGCTTGCCTTGTTTGCTGTCCCACTTTCTGTGGGTATCATCTCGCCAGACAAACTCGCTGCCAACTCGGTCAAGGTGAAGATTGAGGGCAAGCTGCGGCATGCGGAGGGCGGCAAAATCCCCAAGCAGTCGTTTCTCTCTTGCACGGAAATCCGTAAGAAGGTGCCCATCATCGAGGAGCTAGAGATGTACCACGAGCTCATTGGCCGCTTTGCCGAGACCTCCAACATCAGCAAAAATGACCGTCTTATTGGCGAAGAGCTCTCCCTCGAGGAAGTGGATCAGATTCTTGAGGCCTCCCAGCGCCGCTGCTCTTTTCCAGTCTCTATGCAGTGGCCTATCGCCACCAGTGTGTTCCGCGAATACGAGGACGCAGGTGGGTTTGTGAAGAAAATTATGGAAAATGCCGTGACAGTGATCAAGAAGCACGATTTCTTAGCAATTCACAGAGAGGTGGCAAGGAACTGGGGAGTAAAGGTCGCCGCAGTGGTGCTGCTTGAGGACGCGATTGCGATGCGCCACTTGGCGTTGTACCCGGGCGTTAGCCGCGCAGCTCTGCTCGCCGCGCACCTCATCACGATGGAGCCCGTTGATGTGGCATGCACGTTCCCAGTAACGGAGGTACCCAAGTACTCTATTCAGCAAGAACTAACTAGCGCCTTCCGCACCCGTGACCTCCTCGGAGGTGGTAGCGAGGCAGCTGCAGCCGACGGCGCCGCTGCTGGTGAAGCTACCGCTGTTGCTTCCGCTGCTGGTGCTACAGCGACCTCCAAGAGCAGTGCTGCTGCTGCGGGTAGTAGCATGGTACCTGCAGCTGTGCTTGCAGCCGCCGCAGGTACCGCGAACCGCTGCGAGACACTCCTGTCCAAGTGGTCTGCACTTATTGCTGCCTTGCTAACGGCATCGATCCCTGCTATCGACAGTGGTCGTCACGCCGGGCGTGGGGAATTTGACGATATCGTCGAGAACATCGCCATCGGCGATGCGACCAGCGGTGGTGCAGCTGAAGGCGAAGACACTGGCAAGCCAACGGTTCGCTTTACATCCCCTCCACACGAAGAGGGAAATGTCTTGCTGCTCCCACCTCCCCCACTCTACGTCGGCATTCGCGATGTGTCTGCGGCTGATCTGGCGTACTTGCGGAAGCTACACAGGGGCGAGCTCTATGTATTCCCCGGCTTCACTGTAGCTCGGCAAGGCTTTGGTCTTTTTGACAATTTTTTGCCAGGCGGCAGCCCTGGTAGCCCACGCTTTGATGATGAATCCCGGGCTTTATCCTCGATAGGTCGCAGTGGCAACGTCACCCTCACCTCCCCCCCTAGCGCCGATGCCGGCGACGGTGACGCGTCGGACATTTCAGTGGATATCGACAGCATTCCTGACAATGCGGTGGTGTTTGAGCTTTTTGACGTGGCGGAGGCCCTGGAACTCGCGGATGTCTCGATGCACCCGTGTAACCGCGAGTGGCTCCTCCCCCTCTCCTCTTCTTTCCGGGTGCGGTCTATCACCGTGAGGAGCGCATACAACGATGTCACACACGTACAGTTGGAGATGGTTGGTAGTCTCGTCGGAACGATTGGGGATGAACTCATACCAGAGGGAGATCAAGCAGTGGCGAGCATGCTTCTCAAGAAGATACGCTTAGAGCTGGAGAACGCCGAGGCGGTAACCCAGGCCATTGCCTCCCTGACCTACCTCAATGTTAGGCTTAATGACCGCCGTCGACTGCACCCGCCGACGCTTATGCGTGCACAATACCTTACCAACTACCAGGAAGTGAAGCGCGCCTCTGAGGCTAAGCAAACGGTAGAGGAAAGCATTGTGGTGTGGCAGGTGTGCACGCATCCACCGCAGATGCTGGAGCACGGCGTCGTGAAGCCGGCTACATGGGAAGCGCTTCCAAAGAAGATTGCGCCTCAGGTGGAGCTCTTCTTTCTCGGCCGCTCCCGCACCCGCCGCGTGATGGAGGAGGGCACGCTGGTTCTCAACCTGACGGACTTCACTATAGACTACGCTGGTAAGGGGGTGCGGCCGATCCGGCGCCTCGTAGGCAAGCGTGTGACACATGAAGCGCCACTGTCGAGTACGTACTATGAGCTTAAGGAGAAACAGGAGGCCACGGCGAAACAACTGATGACGTTAGATGTGAAACTTGGTATCGCGCCTTCACCGAATGCGACTCTCGGCGGTACACGCTTCAGTATGGGTAGCAGCAAGAGCAAGGGTAGCTCCTCCAAGCCGGGGTCCGCAAGACAACGTTAGACGCAGCAAGTATGTGAAGAAGATGAAAAGGAAGATTATAGTTGCGATAGGTGGCGATGAAGCGAGCTACATCAGCGGATGGCTGTGTGTTTGGCACTCCGTCTGTTGAACATGGATGTGTGTAGGCACGTGTGTATGTTATTTATAGTCTGGGAGAGAAAGAGAAACAAAGCGCACAAGAGGGGGGAGAGAAGAAAGAATGGAGGGGTTAATGGGGAAAGGGAAGAGGGACATTTTCGGGAGGAGTCAGCAATGAATTGCTATTGCTTTTCTGCTTACTCTTTATTTCTTTGCTTTTTTTTTCTTTTTCTCACCACTCTCTCCCTCTATCTGTTCACGTGTATATGTAAGTGCGTGTTTGTGCAATTTTCTTTTCTTCTTTACTCCTTCTCTATCTCGCGCACATGTAACTTATGTAAATATAGGCGGGTGACCTCTATATTGATCAGTTTCTCTTTGTTGTTGTTGTCCTGCCGGGCAACGCTACGAGTTTGGAAAGAGAGAAAAAAAGAAAAGCGATGTTTTTGTGAATGGAGAGTGCTTTTAGAGCCAATATGGATAGGATACTTTTTTCTTTTCTTTTCTTCAGGCATGGGGAACTGTTGAAATACTAGAATTATCAATGCATTTTCCTTTCCTTTTACACTACATATATGTTTTTCCTTCTCTTTCTCTCTTTACTAATATATAGGTGAGCACAAGAGCCCTGTTGTTTGGGGTCCAGCTCTCTCTCTCTATCTCTTTCTTTTCTTTTTTTTTTTTTTTTTTGTACCGCGAGTCGTTTTATTCACAAGTATTTTTCACCTATATTTTTAGATCCTTCTTTTTTTTTTTTTTCACAACCAACTTTATACAGGACTCTCCGAGAGGACCAGAACAAGGAAGATATTCTTTTAAAAAAAAGAAACATATGTTTCGTCGCTTGCAGTCCGGTATTCGCCCCTACGCGCTGACAGCCAGTATTGACGCATTTGTAACTGCAGCTAGCGGTGCCACCACCAGCAGTAGCTGCTTTGCCAACCCTCTCGCCACCCCTCAGCGCGCCGTGTTCGCAGATAAGGTACGCGCTGGTATGGTTCTCAAGGTAGATAAACGATTTTATCGTGTCATCGCGAACACCCGCTCACAGAAAGGTCAGAATGCGGCATCGTTCAACATCAAGTTATCAGAAGTGGGCACCGGACGTAAGAAGGAGGTGACTGCTGGCCAAGGTCACGACTTTGACGAGGTGCGTGCGGAGCGTGTGCGGCTTCTTTTCAGCGGTTTTGATGACGATGACTTTGCGTGTTTTGTGTTTCCTGAGCACAGCAGTGACGCCGGCAAGGAAGTAAACATTCAGGGCGACTCTCTCCCTGAGATACAGCAGCAGTTCCTGTCGTGCGGCATGCCAGTGGACGTCCTACACATTATCCCTGAAGAAGATGTGACCGATGAGAAGGAGATCTGGGCGGAGGTAGTGATGCCCAGTAGCTACACGTTTACAGTGGAGAAGATAGCGCTCAAGGGTTTGTATAAGATGGCTACCTTGGCGGAGTGCGATGGGGTAATTAGTGTTAATGATCAAGTGCAGCTTGGCGATAAGATTAAGATTCTCATTAAGCCGGATGGTACGGCCTCTTTCGGTGGACGCGCCACCGCCTGAGGGCCTTTGAAGAATAGAAAAGAAAAGGAAGATGAAATACAACGAAAAAATAAAACCGGAGTGAGTTTATACTCATAACCATATTATGTCTAGTGTGTGTGCGTATGTGTGTGTGCGTATATGACTCCCCCTCCATTTTTCTATATTATCCTCGCAGTGGTATTCATCTATCACTCCTGAGTGGAGCATCTTTGCAATTGTACCTTCTGCCCATTATTTTGCTTTTTTTTATTATTATCATTTCACCTTCTCATTTTTCTTTTATCACATTTTATGTACTTTCCGTAATCGGTCAAGAGTACGTAGGTAAGTGAATAACTTGAGTGACGCATCAGTCACTGTTGTTAGCGTATATTATTACTATATATATATATATATATATATATTGACAAATTTACGTCTCCTAGGTGTTGCGCTTTTGTTGTTGTTGTTGTTGTTGTTGTTCCTCTAAAGTGGATCACTGCACTTCTTACTTATACAGTGTGTGCTCTTCAACGTCAAAGAGAAAAAGAGAAAAAGAAAGAAAGAGGTTTTTTTAAAAAAAAAATAATAGCAGCAGCAGCAGCAGCGGCAAATGAGCTCCTCACCCATTCCATCACAGGAGAAGAAGCCCATTGAGAGACTTCCACCCTACTTCCCTACCACTTGCAAGCAATGCGCGAAGCCTACTGAGGAATTCTTCACTTGCTTTGAGACCCACGCCATCATGCGTGACGAGAAGGACAAAACCTCTGCCAAGCAGGCGCTACTGTACTGTCAGCCAGAGCTGCGACAGTACATGCAGTGCATGGAGAAGTACATTGCTGAGAAGGGTAAGAAGCCCTGGTATAAGATATTTTGAGAGGAGACGGCAAATCCTCCCCTTACTAAGGAGGTCATCAATACAGGCATTTTCGTTTGTAAAAGGAGTGGGTGTGGATGTGTTCAAAGTCGATGGGAAGGACGAAGAAGAAGAAAACGCAACAAGGAGTTGTCCGAGTTGTGTGCAGCACTGCAGGGGGAGGGATGCCCATCTGCATTCATCACAAATGTCAGAGACTAAAAAGAAAAGAAAGGAAAGAAAGCTTGAGTGTGATGCAGATTACCCTCTCTTTATCTTTTATTATTCTGTAGGCAGTAAGCAAGACACGGTACTAGCGTCTGGGAGCAAACTGATTGGGTTTCTTTTTTCCTTATTATAGAACTCTCTTGTGAGAGAAATTGTTAGTTTTCACTTTATTTTATTTTCGCTTCTTTTTTATTTTTTATTGTTTTATTGTTTTATAGTTTAGCAAAGGACTGAACTGGCGAAGTCCCACTAGTAATTGCAGCATCTGTCTGCTTGCCAGTCTCTACGCATTTGAGAGGAGGGGGAGGCTTGGACGTGCGCAAGACTGTGCAAAGGTGACTCTCTCTCTCTCAAAGCGGTGACAACGGTTGTGCCTTACAAGTACTACTGTAGTATCAACGCACGCCTCCGTGGAGCAACTATAAAGAAAATATATCTATATACTTTAGTCTTGTCTTAAGAGGAGGAAAGAAGCGTAGAAGTAGGATATACATAGGTTGAGAGAAAATGTATGCTCGCTACCGTACACGGTCGCACTTCTACAAGCGGCCAGAGAAGATACTGCGCGCATATAATGTCACCCCTAATCTGCTCCGCAGGCCCAAGGTCAAGGAAGGCCTCCTACGCGGCGTGTACACGGACGAGAAGGTAGACCTGCGCGACCGCGAGCGCCTGGAGATGCTAGAGTCTATTCGTCACCCCAAAGAGCGTGACTTCTATCAGGATCATACATACCACAACCAGTGGGAAGAACGCGATCTGAGCAAACATCATAAGGCCCAACTCGCGTCTAAGTACCGCTTCTTCAGTTCAAACTTTGAAATCAGCCCTTGGATGTGGTATCCTGGTGATATCGTCGAGGTCATCAGCGGCGAGGGCGTTGGCCAACGTGGTGCGATCATCGCGGTGGTCAAGTACAAGAACGAGATCTTGGTGCAAAACGTGAATGTGCAAGACGTCGCTATCCCAGCCTCCGAGACCCGTCCTGAGCAGGTCGTACAGCGCGAGCATCCTATTAGTGTCCACCGTGTACGCCACGTAGACCCCTCCACGAACGAGCTGTGTAGCCTTGAGATGGTCAAGGTGAGGGACAAGGAAACTGGCGCACTTGTGGAAAAGCGCATTTCTCTCGAAAGCGGTGTGTTATTGCCCATCCCAGATGCTGAGGATAGCGTTGATGCCGGCGACCCTCTCAAGGACACGCCTATTCAGGACGCCGATGAGCCCACGTATGACGCAGCCAAGGAGATGCCCCTGCTGGTCGAGCGCAGGCTGCGAGCGATGGAAGAGTACTTTATCAAGACGCTCAAGAGCTCACATGAGTTCCACGATGTACTCCGTCAGCGCAATGCGGAGGAGATGCTTCACTTCCAAACCGCCGTGGTGCAGAGGGCCTCTGAAAAGCTTGCGGAGGGCGTTGTGTCGCCGACAGCGACGACTGCGGCCGATCAGGTGGCAGAAGAGGTGCTCAAGGCTGGTCAGGCCACGCATCGTGGGATGCCGGCGTGGTGGTCAGACATGATTGAGCCCTACGTGGTGGACCTCACCGAGGAGGCACGTATCAAGGCGGAGGAGGAGGCCGAAGACGCACAGATGGCTGCCAGAGAGGCGAGAGGAAACAATAGGATGGCGGGAGAAATGACGGACGACGAGGCGATGGCCATGGATGACGAAGCTGATAATGCTGACGATGAGGAAGATGAATGATTATGGAGATGATGTGCAAACTCAAGCCACTCGTGCGTAAAACCTAAGAAAAACATTTTGCGTGTTTGTGTGGAAGAGACTGTATGATTGAATGGAAGGGGGGGGAGATGTACTATCGCGTGAGCGAGGTACCTGGGGAGACATAGCAAGAAATTTGAAAAGGCAACTCCTCTTCCTCTCTCTCTCTCTCTCTATCTCGTTCTCTCCAGATTGAATGTTTTGCGCGTGTGTGTGTGTGGAGAAGGATTTTTTCTATGTGGCATCGTGTTAACTATCACAATACAAAAACATATATCCGCCTTAACTTACTGTTATATATAGGTACATCATCTATTACTTCTTTCAAGAAAGATGAAAAGATGAGAGTGTGTGTGTGTGCGTGTACCATTATGTTAGTGCTAAAGCAGCCTGTGACTTGCTTACGAACAATGCGGCTTCCTGAACTCCCCCTCCCCCCTCATGTACGATAGAATAGCACCGAATTACATTATTATGTTTATTCTCTTTCTTTTCTCTTACATTTCTTCTGCATTTTGTATGTGTTTGTTAACACAATACGTAGGTATCTCATTGTCGTCATCACCATATATATAGTTCTCTTGCTTCTTCGCCCACATCAAGNTTAATACAATACGTAGGTATCTCATTGTCGTCATCACCATATATATAGTTCTCTTGCTTCTTCGCCCACATCAAGCACGTTTTTTTTTTTTCTTTGAGTACCTCATCACCCCCTTCTCAGTCTGGTGGCGTCAGCACTATCCTCTTTCTTTGGTGAAACACCCAGCTCAAGTGAGCGTTCTTCAACTTGCGGTATTTGGTTTCTCCTTCATTTTTTTCTGTTTTATTTTTAGGGTATTGTGTCGGTGGCAAGTAGCTTTGCCGTATTTTTCTTTGTTTTTAGTCTCTCACTCTCTTTCAAACTTTCTTCATCATCTTTTTTGTTTGTTTGTTTATTTAGTTGGGCAAGGCAGCTACACGCAGAGTTATCTTGTTCTATCGTAGCACATTCACATACAGACAGATATACACATCGGCACGTGTATAGCGGTGTTTCTCAAATACAGCTGTTACCACCTTAGCGTAGGCAAGTACCTCCTTGGTATTCTCACTCGTTTCTTTTTTTTTCTTATTTTCTTATTGTTATTTTTTATCTGCTTTACGACACCTTCATTTATTCTCTTTCTTCTGGTGTTTTTTTGCTTTTTTTTTTCGCTCTCAGACTGAGCGAACATCATGCAACAGGAACTGCAGCGTTCTGCGGAGTCAGTTGGCAAGTCAACGCCAGATGAAAAGGCAAAGAAAGTGGTGTTGCCAGGCAGTAGCGGCGACAATAAAGCAGCAGCAGTACTAGAGAAACGCAGCAAGGCGATCAGTGAGGGCTCTGCGCGGTTCACGGGTTCTGTAGTGGAAGAGGTGGTACAGCGGCAGCTCAGCAAAGAAGAGCTTGACGAGCAGTTAGAGAGAATTCTATATGCTATCGGGCAACTCCAGCGTATTCAAGAGCGTGGACGCTACATTTCTGATCGAGAGGTTATCGGCCTCCGGAACGCGCTCGAGTTTGTCAAGAAGGAGCGAGCGCAACTGCTGAAGCGTGGAGTCAGCCCACAGGGTTCCGCTCTTAGTACTCCCTCTACAGTCATCAGTAGCAGTACCCCTGACACTGTCGAGGCAGATCTACAAGTGCCATCTAACCCGAAGGAAGCTGCCGCTAACCGCTACCTCATGGCGCTCGAGGAGTACGTCAAGCTACCGCGATCACGGAGCTTTGAGGACAGCACCAAATTCATCTCCTGGCGCAGTATCTTTCACACGCCAGGAGAGCGGCGCATGCAGTCGTTAATGGCCTCTATCTTCCTCTTCTTTACTGGTATTCCCATTTGTCTCTTTATATCAGCGCTGCTCTTGTGCTGCAAATACACAGCGCCGTTGATGATCATCTACCTCGTCTCAATATTCACAATTGACAGGCCCAAGTACCCTATGCGGAAGCATATGAGCGTGGCGCGACACCCAATATGGCGCCACTACCGTGACTACTTCCCAATTCGCCTCGAGATTCCTCGTCAAGTGCGACGCAAATTTGACAGCTCGCGCAACTATTTCTTCGTGTACCATCCACACGGTATCCACACCTTTGGGGCTATTATATGCTTTGGTCTTGATATCAACGAGTCCTCACGCATGCTGCCGGGCATCCGCACGCATCTCCAGACACTGAAGGTCAACTTCTACGTACCATTCTGGCGAGCTCTTATGAAATGGATGGGAGTCGGGGATGCGAGTGCGAGCTGCATCCGCAAGACACTTCGTGCAGGTCCCGGTGAGAGCGTTATGTTGGTTGTGGGCGGCGCCGAGGAGTCCCTGATGGCCAAGCCTAACACCAACGATCTCTTGCTGCTCAAGCGGAAGGGATTTGTCAAGATTGCTCTGCAGGAGGGTACACCACTGGTCCCAGTTTACGGCTTTGGTGAAAACAATGTCTATGGCATCTCCCCCTTGGCAAACAACCGAATTGTCAAGATGGTGATGGAGATGGTGCGCAAGGTCACCGGCTTTGCAATTCCCTTGATCGTTGGCCGCGGATACTTTATTTTTAACTTTGGGCTGATTCCGAGACGAAGGCCCGTGGTGGTCGTGGTGGGTGACCCCATAGAGTTGCCGAAGATTGCTGAGCCGACAGCAGAAGATCTGGAGTACTGGCAGGGCAAGTACATAGAGGGCTTGCAGGCGTTGTATCAAACACATCGTGGGGCCTACGACCTTGAGTCTACTGGACTTCGCATCATGAAGTGAAGAAGAAGAAGAAGAGGAAGAAATAATGATTATATATGCCACGTGAGAGGTCTATCTACAGCTAACAAGAGAGTGTGGAGTCAGGATTTCTTCTTTCTTCGTATTTTTTTGTTCCTTCCATTTCATATAGTGTCATTCTGTTTACACACATATATATCCATATATTGTTTTATGTGTGTGACGCACGTCTTTCCACTTTCAGCTGAGTAGGAGGAACAAAGGACAAGGAAGAGCGAATAAAATATATATATAAATCAGTTGCGAAATGTAGATGAAGTTTTATACGAAAGTATATATACATATATGAGAAGGAGAGATGTTGATTTAAGGAGAAACGAAAGAAAAGGGGTAAGGAAAGCAGTAAAGGCGATTAGTGAGAAGAGAGAAGAGTAAACTTCTTCGTGAAAATCACTTGTAGCAGCTCTATGTTTTCTTCTATTTTTTTCGTGTAGCGTCGGCCTTACATAATCTTTTTTTTTTCTCTCCTTCCGTTTCCTTTCTCCGCATTGATGGCACTACCGACATTATTATTATTATTATTTCGTTTTTTTTTGTTTTATTACTATTATTGTTTTTTTCTGTTGAGAAAGAATGAAAAAAGTAAAGGGGAGTTGTGTTTCTTCGTCCCAGAAGGATGTTGATGCGTTCTTTCCAAAGATACTTTTATGACTAATACTCTTTTTTTTTTCTTTGCCATTTTATGTAGTGTTGTGAGTTGCATTGCTCGTGTGCGTGTGGAAAGCTTGAGTAGTTCAGTGAGGAAGTAGATAGTTGCTTTTGAGGCTTATATATGAATATCTGGAGTAACCTCAGGGGGGGGGGAGGCACATACGTATTTGGACACTCTCGTATATGCAAGGAGGAATCTAAAGCAACAAGTATCGATAGCGACTACTTACTCAAGCGAAAAGAGAGAGAGAACAAGATACGAACAATACGGAGTTTGCTAGGCTTTTCCTTTTTTTCTTTCTTCATCTTCTATAAGAGGGAAAGGAAGAATAACTACGAAAGAAAGAAAGAAGGAAAGAAAGGGAAAAAAAAATGGCAATTTACACTGAAGAGGTGCATAGGGAGTGCACATGTGGATTCAATGTGTGCATGTATGTTGCAAAAATGCTTTCTAGCAAAATATCAGTAGGCCCCGGGGATTACAAAATGAACATATGGTGATGTATTATTATCTACACATCTACGATTTTTTCCCCCTTTTTATCTTCTTACTTTCTCTTGCTATCCATTAAATACTTGTATTTTACTCATACGCCACATATTAGTAGGAAATCTTTCTCCTTAGCGAGATAGTATCTGGTGTACATATCTATCGTGTCGAGGACCCGTTATCTCTATTATTTTTTTTTCTTAAGAAGAAAAGAAAGAATGGTTCTCTTTTCCACTTATAAGAGTCACCGCCTGGTGGCCAAGACCTTTCTTCAGGGCCCAGTGATGCGCATGCGCGCCTTCGCTGATTTTCACTTTCAGCGCTCCTGGAACGGCACCCTGATGTGGTCCCTCCCCGGAGATATGCGCTTCTGGGCTGTATTCATTCCTCTTATCTACTGGTACCACCGTTGGCACGCAGAGCACTCGCTCGATCCTGATAACGTGGAGAAGGCTATGATCAAGCGCTGGGGAGGCTCTCTCGAGGAGGTGCGCAAGCTCAGTCCTCAGGACCAGCTCCGCATCCGCGCCTTCACCGACATAGAGAAGCTCTACTCTGCCTACGGACCCAAGGACACCACCATCCAGCCCCCTGGTGACCTGCTCCCCGGTAAGAACTTCTACAACTCCGAGGCCCACCACTAAGCGCAAGAAGAAGAAAAAAGTGGGAGGGGGGAGAGGGGAAAAGAATAGAGGCCCCCACCCTTCCATCTATTAGTTGTAGTTAAAGAGAAGGTGAGGCTCTTACATACCAGGCTCACTGCAAATATACATGAGTGGCTTTCTTTCTTTCTTTTTTTTCTTCTTGATGAAGAAGTGCCAGGTGTATAGCTTTCTGTTTCCTTCCAAATGTGAGTGTATCTATATATATGTGTACCTCAATAGTAGTAGTGTGCGTTGATTGATTGTTTCGTGGCTTTTTTTGACATGTTTTTTCCCTCTCTCCCTCTCCCTCCCCCCCACTTCTTTTCCTTGTTTTCTTTTTGTTTGTTTATTTGTTTGTTTAAGCTCGTGTGAAGGCATCAAGCGGAAAGAAGACAAGAGGAGCGTGGGGAAAGAAGGAAAGAATTTGAAACAATAATCAAACCAAAAAGAAAGGGAAACAAAAATAGGGAGGAAAGTAAGTTAAAAAAAAAAAAGAAGGAAGCAGTAATGTGTTTTTTTTTCTTTTTGGTATTCAAAGGAATATTAACACATATTCTCTGGGGAGAGGTAAATCTGCAATATTAAAAAAAATAATAACAGAACTAAAGGTGGAGCGCATTCTTTTACGTGTATGCATGCATGTATGTATGTGCATGCCTTTACCATGTAGTATTTCCTTCCAGTTTCTGACTGAGAGGAAAGAGGGGCAGGTAGACCGTTCCTTGCCAGGCCATGTGTGTAACGGCACACACACTACTTAATACTACACGAATCCATGTCTCATTTTTTTTTTTTCAATGCTCACTTGTCTTCTTAACATTTTTTTATCATCTTTCTCCTCTTTTCTCCTTCTTGATTGTCTTCAAAAAAAAAAAAAAAAATGTTTTCTGTCGACACCACAGTCCACACTAGTGAAGAAACGAGGTGAAGAAAAAAAAACCTTTTTTTCCCGTTACTACTCTTCTCTTAGGCTACATCTTCTAATAAATAAATAAAAAATCAATCAATAATCTCCACCACCATGGCGTCACCAAACAACGCCGTTGTTCTTCACGTCTCTCTGTACGTTGCGGCTGCTATCGTCGAACATGGCAAGCGCCGCAAGACCGCGGCTGGCTACCTGTTTGGCACCCGCACCACGGAGGCTATCCACCTCACTGACTACGTGCCCCTCACCCACGTGCGCGACCTCAGCGACACCACCAGCAAGGCGTACGCGCAGGAGCGCAACAACCGTGTGGCTTCAAAGCGTTCCTTTACCAAGACCGCCATGATTGGCTGGTACGTCGCCACGGAGGCTTCTGACATTGATCCCGCCGTGCTCGAGGCCTGGGGCGATGCCCCCGCGGTCACCTTTGGTGGTAACGGTGTTGCCCGCCACGCTGTGTTCGTACGCTGCAGTCTTCCTACTGAAGCTTGCATGAAAGTGAAGTGGGAGGCGTTCGCGACCTCAACGACTCTGGTCGCTACGCAGGAGAAGCACGCCAGGCCCGTCATTGCATCTCTTCAGAAGTTTCCACTTGGCATTCGCATTTCCGCTGGTGAGGACAATGCCACCAACGCCATTCTCCACCACGTTACCTCCCTCGTCATGTACAACGGCAAGAGATCATATAACATGAGCGGTCTAGTTAACCTCGACAGCATCGCCTTTGATGCCCGCACTCATAAGAAGTCGCCCGCTGACGCCCTTCTAGAGGTCCGCAAGAAGCTTCTCACGGCTGTAGACGAGGCCAACAACACCCTCGCCGCCGCTGATGCGCCTGCGGCCAAGAAGGCGGAGGCTGCTGAGCTCATGGACGCTGTGAAGGTGATCCGCAAGATGAAGGAGGACCAGATTGAGCAGCAGCAGAGCGCCTCTGCCCGTGAGGACTTCAACAACCAGCGTTTCAAGGATGCTCTTATGATCAAGTGCATGTCCGTGCTGATGCGCAAGGAAGTCACTCAGTTAGAGATCCTTGCCTCTCAGTACCCTGATGGTAACAAGAACTCAACTGGTGTCTTCAACAGGGCGTAAATATATATATATATATATATTTATATATTTATATATGGTGGAAGAACGTGAAATTGAGAAGGGGTGAAAGGGGGAGGGGGAAAAGCAACCATAGCGCTCCAAGGGCAGGTATGGAGAACGTACGAGGATGAGAGGAAAGATAACGTGATAGACGTTTTCTTTGTGTGGCACACACACACACACACACGCTTGTGTTTCTGTGTCGTTGGTGCGGCTGTGTACTGTCTCTTGCATTTGTTGATGTTTGCTTACTTGTGTGTTGTCACAGCATCAGAGTCAGTCAGTCATCCAGTTGTGAATCTGTAATGAGCCCCGGAGAATGAAAGAGAATGAGAGAGAGAGAGAGAGAAACAGTACTTACCAATTGATGCGTGAGAGCGTTTTGTTGGTGATGCAATTTTTCAAAAGTAGAAGGCATGTGTAGTTTATATAGTGTGCTCTCTCTCTCTCTTTCTCTTCTGCTTACATACTCACGCATGCACGCGCACTGAAGACATGTGTTGACTACTTCGCCACTAGGTCCCTGAGGAAGCTTTGTGTCTGTGTTTGGTGGGGAATTTAAGGAAAATTGTGAGAATGGACGTAACATCTAGTATTAAGAAGGTACTTTTATTATTATTATTATTATCATCATAACTCAAGCGTATCTGCAAAGCAAAAAGAAATTGGCTGTATAGCAATGTATCCGTACAACTGGAATATATAGGTCACCTTCTTCCTTACTCCTTTTCGTTATGGCATGGAGGGAGAAGAGAGGGGGGGGGAAGGCGACGAGTGAGGGAGGAGTAGAGATGCACACTATTGCCGATAGCATGTGTACATTCATCTGACACGATGCGTACAGACACTTGTTGATTTGGACATTGGAGACGATTGAGCAACAGCCATGTCTTATTTTTATGTTTTCTCTTATTTTTTCTTTTTTTCCCCCCGACAAAGCTATAGAAGGTTCACGAAGATAGTGCCCCTCTTTACAAATCAAGGATATACACTTGCGCTAGTACACCCGGTAGTAAAGAAAAAGAGAGAGGTGATACACACATACACACACACAGAGAGAGGGAGAGGGAGAGAGACGTGTATATCAGCACACGGTTAGATAGAAAAAGGGGGAGAGAAAAAAAAGGAAGAGGCAACTCTCTATATATAGCGAATGCCGCAGAGTTCTGTAATGGAAGATACCCTCAATGCGCCAAAGTCGCGTGGGACGCCTAGTGGTGCGGACTTACACGTGCCGGGTGGCTCGCCATACATCCGCTGCCCCGCACCCTCCACTTGTCAGGACAGTCTCCGTCTTGAGTGGGTGTTTGGCCTTCATAAGGACTTCAAGTCTGTTATCCACAACCTTAGCACCACTCCCGCATCCAGTAAGACGGGCGGCAGAAAGAAGAGCATCTCTAGCGACGGTAGTGGCCGCAAGCGCCACAATGAAAGAGAGCAGCGGCGTGTTTTCTACCCGATTGCCCACGTGGGCGTCCTCTACGATGTCGTGCATAACACGCAGCATCACCTCATGGGTCACTCACACACCATCGTGGCGAGTTGCTGCAGTCATAACCATCGCTTCATCGTCACCATTGACGAGGGCGATCGTGCGTGCTGGCCGCTGCGTGGAACGTACCGCCGGTCGCAGATGGCCTCACCAGATCAGGTACTGACGCAGGAAGAGGATATCAACGCCGCGGCGGAGCTCGAGGCTTGCATGATTAGAGACCCCGTCGCAAGCCGCATTGATGCTGAAGACGACGGCTCGTTGATGATTGTATGGGATACCACCACTGGTCTTCCCGTCCGCACCATCCCCGTGGGGAAGTACGGCGGTGTTGTCAGCTGTGCCATGTCTCCGGATGGGCTCTATATCGCCACGATCAATCGCCGCACACCGCAGGAGATCATGGTGTGGGGTTGGACAGTGGAGTCGTCGTCGAAGGCCGCAGCAGCAGCAGCAGCAGCAGCAACAGCAGCCGCTGCATCCTCCACTGCATTTGGTGTTACCACTCCTGCTACTGCTGCTGCCATGGACGGCGTTAGCAGTCACATCAGCAACAACAGTAGCACCGCTGATCTTGCGGAAGCCGCAGGGACTCTTGCCGGTGGAACTGCTGCTGGTGGTGCCCTTGGCGAAGCAGCAACGATTGAAGAGTTGGTGCCCGAGTTTGTGCGCCTCATTCCCTCGCAAGATGAGCAGACTTCTATTCGCTTCTCGACGGATGACCCACGCCTCATTTGCACCAACGGACTGCGTCGCGTGATGTTCTGGTCATGGATGGAAGGCATGCTCAAGTACTACTCGCCGCCTATTCTCCAGAAGGATCTCAAGGCGCCCGTCGGTAACTTCACGCAGACTATTTTCGTGCCTGGGACAGATATGGCGTGTACTGGCACCGTGGATGGCGACGTTGTGCTGTGGGCGATACAGCCGAAGGATCGCATCATCAAACAGCAGGATAAGACTCTGCTCAAGATGGTTCGCGTGCATACCGGGGGTGTCACGTACATCACGAGTGAGAGTGGTCACATCGTCACTGGAGGCATGGACGGTAGTGTACGCTTCTTGGACACCAAACTGCGTCTGGTCGCGTGGTTTGAGGACCTCAACGGTGGTCCGATTATTTCCATTAGCTTTGACAAGCCTAGCACCACGGTGGAGGAGAACATTTCAGAGGTTGCCTCACTCACGCAGCGCCATCTGCAGCGAAGCGGCACCTTGGCGGCATCGCAGTATATCGCCCCAGACTTCATGGTGTCGACTGCCAACGCGATGATTATTGATGTGCCTACCAAGGCCTTTCATACAACAAGTAATGAGCTTCCCAGAGGCAAACTGATCGTGCAAGGCCAGGATCAGGCCATCGAATGCCTTGCGGCGCACCCGAGACTGCCAAGGCTTGCCATCGCAGGCCTCAGTGGCAGTCTGCACCTTTGGGACTATCAACAGAAGAGAGTGCTGATGCTGAGTATGTTCCGCAACTTGCTGGTGCGCTGCATGGCAATTGATCTTAGCGGAGCTTTCCTAGTGGTAGGTTTCACGAACGGCGTTCTCAAAGTGCTCGACGCGGAAACCTTGGAAGAAAAGCAGAACTTTAAGCCCAAGAGGGCCGACAGCATCCTTCGCATTTGTTTCTCAGAGGATAGTCGTATGATGGCGACGGGCACGGCTGGAGGCCTCGTTGGACTCTACGAATACGCACACCACAACCACGACCCCACCAAGCCGCGGGAGTGGATCTTCACAGGTCACCACAAGACGCATCGAGCACCCATCTCGGGGCTGCAGTTCGGCCACAACACCAACGGCGAGGCTGTCCGTCTGCTCTCAGTTGGCGAGGACAAGCGTCTGATCGAGTACAACTTGGTGGAAACCGATGCGGAGAGTGGATTGCTGCTGCGCATGGCGCATAAGATCACACAAGGCCCCGTGCCCACTGGGTTTCTCTGGACAAAGGAGCGCTCTGTGCTGGATGACGCCAGTAGGCCCCGCTCTGAACTGGACTTTGTCCCAGAGAACGCTGACTCGGTCGACGACTTTGTCGACCCAGGTAGCGTGAGCCACAACAATAGCGCTCGCCAAAAGAACCGCGGGGGCTCACCTTCCTCTTCGCAAGGTCAGGGGAGAGTCAAGAGCCAGTCGCAGCAGCCACCAGTAGACTATCTCATCATAGCCACCAACGAGTACAAGTTCGGCGTGTACTTGAGCGATTGGAGTCGACAGTGCGTCAAGACGGTGCTCGCGCCAACGTTTGGTGGCCCCGTGACGGACATGGCGATCGTGCCTGCAGTCCCGCGTGGTAGCGGCGAGGACAATGCTGCTGCCAGCTCCAACGCGAAGTGCATGGTGTACTCGACAAAGGAAAAGGTGATTGGTCTCGTCGAGCTTCCGCTGCGCGGCAACCCGTGCGCCTCCATGGGACTGCTTGCGCACCCAGGCCCAATTTTAAGCACCGTCGTCTCCCACGATGGCGCGTTCGTGTTTACCGCGGGTGGTGAGGATCAATCCGTTATGCAGTGGCGCGTGGATGGCACGAAGATTATGCCGCCAGAGGAGGCACAGCAACAAAAGCACGTAGTGGCCACGGAGTCGCCAAGTGCAGTGCCGTTAGACCACCTTCTTGCAATTGTCGAGGGCGGCGCAGAGGGCGATCTCATCAAGGAGATTGTGGACTACTTCTACTACGCACAGATCCGTACTCAGGGCGAGGAGACGACGGCGAAGCGAGAGCTACTTGGCGCCATCCGCTTCTCTCAGCTGCCCAACCTGTTCCGTGCCCTCGGCTACTATCCGTCAGAGTTAGAAATAGGCCACCTCACATACGAAGTAGCCAACATGTACGGTCCTGTTGGAGAAGCTCTGGAGGAGGTTGACGTGGATGCCGTTCTGCTTAACTTTTCGCAGTTTATGCGGCTCTATATCAACTACCGCCCCGTCTTCGGCATCACACGGCAGGACATTGAAAGAGCCTTTGTAACGATTGGAGCAGACGCTGTTACTGGTCATATCGGTCGCGATGCCTTCTTCCAAATGCTTTCCACGAAGGGAGAGCCACTCCGCACAGCTGAGATCAGTGCCGCGCTTACCTCGCTGCTGGGCGAGGGCGTGCGCGTGGACATGCTTGAGGAGGAGATTACCGCCCGAGCCTTTGCGGAGAACCTGCTTGGCTTTGAGGACTACGATGGTGGGATCAAGGAGGACGTGGATGAGGAGGACGAGGAAGACAGCGACGCTTATGACGATGACGATGGTCTTGGATTCTAAGCGTGTAGGTGTGTGAGTGTGCGTGTGATGTAGTTGTTGCTTTTTTTTGTTATTTATATATCTATTTTATAGCTTTTTGCGTAGAACCATGAAATGAAAGGGTAGAATTGGGGGGAGAGAGAGAGAGGGTTGGTTGTGATGTACAAAACAGAAGAAAAAGGTGGACTTGAGGAAGCAGTTCATTGTGTTGTGTTGCTCCGCTAGTGCTGTGTCGCCTTTTGGGAGGGGGGGAATGAAAAAGAAGGATAAATGGACAAGCACAAAAAGGTGAAGAGAGACTACAATTATAGTCGCGGGCCTTGTCTCTTTTTTAATGCACGTTTACTCCTTGCCATTTTTTTTTCTTTCTCTCTTCCCTTTGTGTAACGCGGCTACAGCACGCCGGGCGGAGACACATTCGGTATGTAAAGGCTCATCTCCTGTGCAATGGAAGCTGATTGAAATGCTTAATCGGTTATATCCAATGGAAAGGAACAAGAAGAGAAAGTCATCAGAAGAGCATTTTTTTTCTTTTTTCTTAAAGCATTAACATTTGTGTATGTGGACAGTCTTTTACCTGCTGTGCATTCATTGCAATGGCTGGAACTCGTTCTTCCGTACTTTCGACTGCATAGGGGAAAGGATGTCTTCTACTCTTCTTGTTTTATTTTGTCAGCTGTTTTTTTTTTTTTGAATCTTTCCTGCTACGGCTCCTTTTTCATCTACTGTGTTATCCATTATAACGAGAAGGGGCAA